>JANHAO010022265.1:0-12271 GCA_026873985.1 Saraca asoca
TTTCAGTTAAGAAAGATCAAGTGGAGTAGACTTGAATTGTGGTTTCAATTCAAGTTGAACCACTTTAAAAGATTTGTCTTCATCTTTTTACTTTTAACTGCATTATTCTTATTTTTTTTCTGCAATTTTGACATCTTGCTCATAGTTTCTATATAATTGTTCATTCCCACTTTTCTTACTCGAAAATTCTACAAAATCTAAATCAGATATAAGTGTATATTAATCTCCAATGAGATAAGGGCAAGATCTGTATTCATTCTGCATTCTTTAATCAATCTTTAATTGTTTAAATTGAGACCGACAATAACCTTTATAATCTTTTTCACTTGACATTTCAAGGACTAAGTAATCTAATGTCATGCCCCGATCCACAGAACATGTCCAGCTTAAAAAGGTTACCATTAAGAAACCTCCTACAAGCTTGACAATGCAAAAAGACATACAAAAGACAATTTTATTTAGGCATAACTAAACATGTATACGTCAACTTTTACTGAAAATTCGACAGAATTTCCTCTATTTTTTGGATATTTGGGCACGAGGCCTACACAACAACCAAGGGCTACATGCCTTATACACAACCTATACAATAATTCAATATCACAACAGCTCAAACAACACAAGGCTATGCCTACTAGGCTTCATTCAAACAAAACACATATGTAGAACCACTAAACCAACTGCTAATATTACATCATTTATATATCTTTAATCTCTGCAGGAAGTGATCTTCTCAATCGGTGAGCAGATCCAGAATCAGGATGGAGTGGAGGAATTGAAGGAGTATCTTCTGGCTCTGAAAAATATTGAAGGAGAGAAGTGAGTTTCATAAAAATTCAGTGAGTAGACAATATCATGAAAATCAAAACCTCAGTTATTAACCATTTTTGAAAGTTTATATATATAGTTGTGAAAATAAACTTATCCACTTAAACACAAAGATCCCACAATAAGTTTGGAAGCTTCAATCATCAAGAAAGTGAGTAGTTGAAAATGTAATATTCAATAACATGAAAATAAGCATCAAAATTACTACTATGAAACACATATTCATCATGACGTAAATATGAAAGAAAGTCAATAAACTTTCTAAAATATTTATATTAATGCTTAATTAATTAAAACACTTAACTAGAATCTCAAAGGAAAATCCCAAGAGCTAACCATATATCATAAACAAAACATCATAACATCACCCCAATCTATCCATCTCACTTGTAAATATTAACATAATCCATCCATCTCGAGTAATGTCTAAAAAAATGATAAAAATGATTAAGGGATCGAATTGAAGAGTTTAAAAATTTGTTGGGGTTAGATTGTAATTTCTAAAAGGACTTATTTGAAGTTGGTGAAAAGTTTTGGGGTCAAATTATATTTTTTTCCATTTCTTTTTTGTATAAATTCTCTAGTCAGCTTCTCTCTCTTCTCTCACGAACTGTCCCGAAGTTTCCTTTTCTTCGACGATTCCCTTCTTCTTCACTGTCTCTGTCCAGTGAGCTAGGGCCATTGGCCGTCTCCCTTCCTTGTGGCATCTTTTCTAACGTTTCCTAGTGCCGGCCTTCTTCCTCCTACTCACGAGTTTCCTCTCTCCAACCGAAGGCTATCCTGCACTCTACTTTGGCCAGCCTTCATTTCTCATTGCACTGGTAACGTCCAGCCAGTCTCAGGCCGCCGGCCACCTTTCTAATGATCCCTTCTCCTTAAACTAGCTCCACAACAGTCATTTCTCTCTCCTTTGGTGCTGTATGGTTAGCACTTCCAACCTGCTCACCGACGGTGTTTCGGCCTGAACTGAGCTGGCCACCGGTACTTTAGACTCTGGCGAGTATTCCTAGATAATCAGATTTATTCTATAATAATCCTACAGCTAGTTTTTCAAGATATTTATGTTAAAAGCCCTTAATAGTATAGTTCGGTCAGGGGCTCCTATAGGCTCACCAGTGGCAATCTAGCTGCGACCGAGCTCCTCACCTACACTTTGGAAGATGGTGAATAACCCCAGAATAAAAGATTTATTTTATAGCTTACCTACATCAATTTTCCAAGTAGACTTAGTTTGAACTTTTATTTGCAAAGTTAAAAAAAAAGTTGGAAATTTTCTTATAGATTTGTTCCAAATAAATTCTTATTGATGAATTGAGCAAACTAACGGGAAATTTTGGGACTTTAGTCGACTTAGTCTTTTAAGGATTTTCTAAGGTGAGTAGACAATCCTTCTCACTGAAAAATCCCATGTGTAAATATAATAAAATTTTACTATATGAGATATCATAATTCGTTTTAAATAATAGAATTTTTCTATATATTAATCTGATTTTGAAAGTATATTTATGTGTTGTATGCATTCATACAATGGTGTGCTGTGCTAAATTATGCATTTCCATCTTGTTATATATTATTGAAATTGATGACACTACTTTTCTACTTGATCGGATATGAAAATGCATTAACTAATTTATGTATATCTTAATAAATGTTGCTTACCCAATTAATGAATTTTTTGTCATATTATGTGTTTCAAATGTTGATTTGAAGTATCAAAATCATCATAAAATTTTCTTGGTAACCCTTAGAATATATGAATCACCCGGACAGAAGTGGATAATGATGGAAATGTAGGGATATGTACTCAAGTGCACTTGGGAATATGAAATCGCTCGGGTAAGAGTGGATAAGGATAGAAATGTAAGGATGAATATAAATGTTCATGAGTATCCAGCAGACGTGTTGGATGGCTTGTGACGATGAGTATGCTTATGTTCTAACGGTTACTTCCTGAAATTTTATTCTTTTGAAAAATCCATTTGTATGTTTTACTATATTGAGTTTTAATAAAATTTTACAAAGTTTAATGGTTTTCCCTTATATTATATCATGGTGAATATATTTTCTATAGTAGTATTCTTTGATGTGTACCCTTATGTTATTGAACACCATATTTTTATTTACTTCATTTTCTTATGGAATGACAATTTTTAAATGTGTATTGAGATTTTGGTTGTAGAACGGGCAAGCACACCTACATGGCTATATTTATACTTCCGAGCATGGTTTTCAGATGGGATTTTTAGGTGATCATGGGATCATTTACTCACTAAGTTTTACTGAAATTGACTCCTTTCTTCTTCATGTTTTTTAGACTCAGAGGATATTCTTTTAATTGCTCGACACCTTCCTGGTTCTGGATTTACTCACTGATCAAGTAGATCACATCCTACGGAGATTAAAGGTATATAGATGGTGTAATATTGATAGTTGGATTAGCAATTGTACATATGTGTTTGTCTGGATGCCCAATAGGATATAGATTATATAGTCTGGGCCACTACATATGATTATATTGTTAGACAGGTTATGTAAGGTGTGTAGCCCTTGTATTATTATGTACGCTTGGAGGCCAGGTAGTCAAAAAATAGAAGAAACTTTGTCAAATTTTGATCAGAATTTGATATATAAATATTTCATCATGGATTGATGAAATAGTGAATCACTAATATGTTATTTGCATTGTAAGGCTTATAGGGGGTTTCTTGATGGAAGGAGATTCTTAATGGTGACCTTCTACGGCGGTCACGTTCCACAGATTGGGGCATGGCATCTCGTTTATAAAATATTCTATTCACAAGTGCACTAAGGGTACCATTGAATTTTTCCAGTGGATCCAATATCTCAAATCAATTAACTAAACATATCACCTAACATGAAAATCTTTATTCAAGTAAGCAGTTGTTGATGGTAAAATCTGGTCAACTAAAAAATTTCAGTAAATCCCAAATTGTAATCTAGTGAGTGTAAAAGAGAGAGAGAGAGAGAGAGAGAGAGAGAGAGAGAGATAGAGAAAGAGGAAGAATAGGGGGGATACCAGGAGTTTTTAACGTGGTTCAGCTAAAGTTAATTGACCTCTACATCCACGGTTATTATATTTCTCAATCTGTTTTACTGAGTGTTTTGTACATGTTTGTATGGTGATTTTCTCAGAGCAATCATTCTCTTTTTACAATGAGTTTAGCCCCTATTTATAGTTACTAGGGTGCAGTCTAAAAAGGGAAAAATAATAATCTAATTGAAAGTTGATTTCTGTAAGTTAATATCTGTAAGTAGGCCATGCAAGTTGGTCCTTCCTTAGGTTTAACCACAGTAAACTTTCTAAAAGATAGCTGAGGTGGCCTGTTTTGTTCTGTGAGCTAGAGCTCGTTGTCAATCGACTTAAGGTTATTGTAAGCATTATTGCCCAACAACTTAAGCTTGGATTTAGACAACCTGATGCTTTGGTTTAGCAACCTCGAGCTGGTTTAAGCTGGGTCTGAACTAGTTAGACCTTGTCTCTTGGGCTTTTACCAATCCATTTGCATGGTTCTAAAAATACCCATAATAACAGTATTTATTAAAACATGCATAAATCTGTTAAAGCATTTTCATATCCATTCATCACATAGAAAAATAGAATCGCCAATTCTAATAACATAAATCAAGATGAAAATGCATAACTTTATCATGGCAAATCATTTTTGTATACATAAACAACATGTGAATAAACTTTCGAAAATCATGTTAATATATAGGAAAATCCCATTATTCAAAAGGAATCATAATATTTCATATAATAAAATTATTTCATTTTGTAAATGGGATTTATCAAGAGAAGAGGATTATCCACTCATCTTAGATACTCCTTAGAATGGTCTAATTATTTTTGATGGTGCTAAATCAACTCACTTGGAAAAATCAAATTATTCAACCTAGTTGGATATAATCAATGTTAAAGTTAGCATTTGAACTTAAATTTAAGGTTCTCTAACTAAGTACACCCTCAAGTATTAATATTAGACTTTAATATCTAAAGCTAAAATTCTCAAATTGATCACAAAACTATCTACTTGAAAAATTAATTGGAGCTCCAAAAATTGGCTGTTGGTGTGCTGAATTCTTCCTTGGAAATATCACTAGAGCTAATGAACAACAATATTTTATCATATCTTAACTTTGAGGGTTAGGGTTTCAGGTAGGGATTTCTTAAAAACTTGATGTAAATTTCGTATAAAATCTATTATTTTAGAAATATTTACCACCCTCCAAAGTGCAGATGGGGAGCTTGGCCGAAGCTAGATTACTGCCGGTGAGTTGGTGTGGATGCTGGATGAACAGCACATTGAAGAAAGGGGAGAAAGGGAAGGCCGCTGCTATTGTAAGCCGAGCCGGTGTAGGAGGAAGGTCACTAGAAAGTGATCGAAGGAAGAGGAAGACCGACAGGCTTGTCGAACTACGACGACTGAAGAGGAAGAAGTGGCTTAGCCAGATATTGTAGTAGAGTAGGGGAGCATCGACTGAATTGAAGTAGCACATGCCCGTGGTGGAGGAGGTGCTAGAAAATGTCGAAAAAGGAGGATGACAATGACGTAGCACTGAAGTTAGCAGGAGATTGCCAGAGCAACAGAGGAAAGGTTCGGTTGGGGGGTTTGATCACGCTCAAAGAAAAAGAAAAAAAAGTTGTTGGGAGAGTTATACATAAACTAAAATGTGAAAATTTGCATTTTGACCTCTTTTGACTTTCTATCATCTTCAAATAGGTCTTTCTAGAAAAGGAAAATTGCAATCTAACCCCAACGAATTTTTAAAGTTTTCACTTTCGTCCCTCTAAAATTATTTTTAATTATTATTTTTTATTTTATTTTATTTTATGTATATTTTAAGGTATTACATCTAATTTCTTAACTTCAGATTTTTCTAGCCTTATATCAAGGCAAAATTCTTAACTACAAGGTCTCTATAAGTGTTTCACTTGCACTCTACTCCTAACTGATGAATCTTTTACAAAACTCAATAATTAAAAAGGATTTGTATCAAAGAAACTACAATATTTTTTACACTTTTAAAGTGTAGATTTACAAGTGAAAAGCTTAGAAGAAATCTTAAGAGAATTTAAATTTAAAGAGAGAAGTCTTCTTAGAAATGGAGAGAGATTTGCTTCTATGATTTGAAATGAAGATTGTCTCCTCTTTTATAGATGAATTAGGTCCTAAAGAGCATCTTGGTCTTCAAGAGTATAGCTTGCTCTTTCAATATGTTCAAAGACTTGTCACTCTTGATCAGATGCATTGAATTTAGAGTAGTTTACTCTTTCTATTGAATTTTAATTTCTGATGAGTTATGATCATCAAATTATAGTTGATTAGTTCATATTGATTACTCTTTCATATGAATTCTAAAATTCTAATAGAAAGGCCTTTGTTAAACTCAAAACTTTTAGCTTGATCTATCAAACACTTTTTAAGCCTTTTAGAGTTGTCACTGTTATTATGTAGTAAGTTAACTCAACTTAATTCTTCTTTCAAAATATTCGCATGTTAAATGATCTTCCAACTTAGCATGATGTGGCAAATGATAAAGAGCAATTGACTGAATTAGATTTTCACAAGAGCAATTTGCATTTTACAAGCCTTTCCAAATATAATTCAAAAGGCAAATATTCAGATGATAGTTTGGAAAAATAATACAACATATTATGCAAACAAGATATTCCTTTTTAATGAAATTTTATGCATAAACATAGTTGTAACAATGTCGCAGAATTGTGAAAGAAAATAGAAAGCAATCATTGGATAAATTAATTTTTGACAATTTAAATAAGAAAATTTTAAAGCATTTTAATTAATTCAATTAAACATAGGTTTGAAACATTTAACATGACATTATTTTAATATCAAATATCCAAGAAATAAAGATATATCATATAAACACAATTGGAATAGAAATATATGCATTGAACTTAAAATTTTGTAGAGTACTAGGTAAAACCCAATCAAAACGCATGTTTTGTATAAATTGATTTTTTCAATAATCAACCAATGATCATCAAAACATCAATAAAGCATATTTAAACATAAAAGATTTCACAACCACCAGAACCATTATCATGATCCCAACTATCATTATCACCATAATCTCAACCATTATTGTTGTCACCGTCACAACTACCACCACAATTATTATTATTATTATTACTCAATTTAAGATTAATATATATCATATATGTTATTTTATTTATTTGTATAAATTATTCAAAACTTAAATATTTAATACAATTAAAAGGATTTATGAATATAAAAAGTGTATTAATATTTTTTATTTGAATATTAACTCAAATTTTTTTAATAAATATTATTAGTATTAATATTATGACTAATATTGAAATTATAAGTTTATATTGAAAGGTATAAATTTTAATATAAGTGAATAAATTTGGAGATAATAAAACATCTAAATTATTAGTATTTGTACTATTTTTATAATTTTGTGATCATAATTCTCTAATTTTTTTTAAATTTTCTATTAATTTTAATAAATTTTATTAAAATTAAATATAATTATTTATTTTAACAAATTTATATATATTGATATTATTAAATATATACTATCTCATTAATCCAAAATTAAAAAATTATTTAATATTATTATGGTATATACAGATTAACATATTAACTTAATTAATTATTTATTATATGCTATGTGACAAATTGATTAATTTATTAGTCCAATAGGTCAATAATTTTATTGGCTCTACGCACTAGTTTAATTGGGTTATTTGGATCAATGTTTTATCAGGTCGAAATACTTCTCTTTATATATATATATATATATATAAAAATATATATATATTCAATATTAATTATTTAGTGATATTATTAAATATATACTATCTTATTAATCAAATATTAAAAAATTATTTAACACTATATTAGTATATATATATATAGATTAATACATTAACTTAATATTAATTATTTATTATATGCTATACCATTAATTGATTAATTTGTTGGTCGAATAGATTAATAATTTTACTGGTTCTGAATTGGATCAATGTTTTATTAGGTGGAAATACATTTTTTTGGTACTAATTCTAAGTAAAACTAAATTAATCATTTAAATCCAAAAATGGACACGTCTACTTATTGTTTCCTTCACTGCAATTACATCTCATATTTGAAAATTTTGTGTGAGAGTAATTCCTTTGAAAAAAAAAACAGGAAAATAGAAACCGTATTTATTATTAAATCATTCAGATTATATTTATATTTATTATTACATGTATTTCTCTTTTTAACTTGCGGTGGATCCCTTGCACAAAAAGGATAAATTCACCTTGCATTTAGGGCCCGTTGAAACGTGTGAAGGAGAACGAGTACAAAGCCCTTGAATAATTGAAAACGGTTACTAAAACAGTAGAATGATCATCTTTCTTGCCAAGGGCATATCAGGGAAGTCATAATTTCGGACCCACCGAAGATGGACGTGGGTAATTGCAAGTAGCAACTAGGTCTCAGCTGTTCCTCCACATATCGTAACATTCCCACCCATTCGATCTTATCCGATTACAATCATCCGATGTCAGTATTTCACATGACGCACCCACAGAAATCTAATAAATATTATTTAAAAAATCATAAAAATTAAATTACTAATTTGCACTCGCTCCGTTTATATATAATCCCTCATTTTCATCTCTCCCTGCATTTTCATCTCTTAACATAGTCAGGTCTCAAAAGAGTGAAGAACACTAAACTCTGATAGGGCGAGGATGAAGGATGCTGGAAGGAGCAACAGGGGGAACGGGAAATCACCTTCGACGGAGATGAGAAAGGATCGGAAATCGGCGACTGGGGTGAGTGGATCGCCAAAGAAAGGAGGTCACGGCGGCAAGTTCACCTGGATCGGCCATGGGTACTCGCAGGCTGAGATCGGTCTCGAGAATGGGGCCTTGGATGCTAAGGATCCCAACTTTGAAGATCCGGCAGAGATGGCAACCGCTTGAGGTGGTTGATGAATTGGCTTTGTTAATCTGTAGTAAGATGTATCAGATATGTAAATATTAATGATGAATGATGATGACCGGTCTTTGTACATATAATATGGAACGAATGTGCTAGTGTTATGATGATAAATGCATGATATGGTGGATTTGATGTGAGATTTGTAGCGCCATGTACCTGACGTCTATCTTAACTCGAAGGGCTTCTTAAACCTCTATCTAGTTAACAAAAAATTGAAAAGAAATTATGAATTTGTTGTAGTTAGCAAAGAAGTGATATTACTGATCAAGAAACAATGTGCAATCTTATGGAGACTCAGAAAATTTGATGAAAAGATGTCCCGAAAGCAGAAGGCTTTGTTCATTTGAGTTTGGGCTTTCATTGTTTGGAGTATTAAATGTGGGATGTAAGGATAATTACATCAATATATGCAGTACTCACATGAATCGAGATACCTAATTCTTAAAGGTTGAGAGAAAGAAAGGCTGCCATAGGAAGTGAATTATGAGAGAAAATGGAGGATGTTGACCAACTTGGACGTTAAGAACAAGGAATTGAGAATCTATTGTTGCCTTGCCAAAATAAACAAAGATGGATGTCTTTGTGTGTAGAAGGTGTGCTCTTGGTCATCGATTTCTATCAGTGTTAGGTGCAAATTTTAACCTCCTACCTGATCCGACTTGCGTCTGAGCGTAATCCAATTGCCCAAGTGTGGAGAAGATACCCTTGGCCTTTTGGTAAAAATAAATGGTTATGGTAGGTCCATGTGTTATGTATGTAACTCTAAAGTTCTAGCATAACAACAATTGCCAACTGGCTTTGTCTATATTGGGAAATACAGAACACACCCACTCATACTTATCCAGCTCTATATGTGTTATTAGTCTCTTTCAATAAAGGAAAGATAATTATTAATTTTATTTTTATTTATTAATTTTTATGAAATTTATATGTATTAAAATTTTATTTTTTTAATTTTTAATATATTAAAATTATAAAATCGATAATTATTATTTATTTATTAAATGGAGTGAAAAAAAACCATTATACAGTAACTTATAACAACCTTTGCTGGAGAAGAGGAGAATTTATCCTCATGCCGAATGGCAGCAGCAAGAAAAATTGTATTGTATTCTACAACTCCTTGTTTGGACTCATGCATATTCACGGGTCATTATCTTACTCGTCTCTTCACAAGCATAGACCCTTGATCAAATAATCACAAGTTTGATACTCCCTAGAAAATGTCTATCAACAATTTTGGGTCTTATCTAATTTGCACACGTGTTCAAATTATTACGTTTATGTGGCATCCTCTCAAAGAATGAAAGCTGCGCTCGTGAAGCCTAACCCCTTGGTTGATAGGAAGAAAAAAACAGAAGAAAGAAAATATGGAAAAAGAAAAAAAAAAAGAAAAAAAAAAGAAATTATAATTTTATGGATTGGTAGGAAAGAAAATGAGAGGAAAGAAAAGGGAAAAAAAATATAAGTTTATTGATTGGTTAGAAAGAAAATAAAAAAAGAAAAAGAAAAAGACAAAATACCTTAAGTACTCAATTCACTTGTGTAAATTATTGCAATTTTTGCATCTTTTTTTTTTTAAGATTTTGTATCTCTATTTTACACATTAAATATGATATTACACTAATTTCATGTCTATATAAATATTTCTTGCATAAACATGTCTTTGATTAAGAGCCAGTTCTTAAATTAAGAAATTTAACTAAAAATATATATTATTTACAAATTTATAGTATACTCATTTATATATTGGTGGACATAATAAATTCATTCTATTTCTTTCAGTCTTTTTATCAGAAATTCAAAACAAAATAACATAATTTCTATAAAAAAAATATTCAACTTCTAATTACTTAGATAATTATCTTCCCTCATGAAATTAATTTCTGATCCAAAATGCAGTACGGGAGGGGCTCATAGAAAAGAAGAAATATAGAAATGTGATACCAAATTAAAGGGAAACTTCACTAATTAAAAGAATCCGTTGCAGAACATATCCCTCTCTACCACAGACACTGAGCATCAAGCACATAATAATCCAAATGTTGGACCCATGACATTTTCAATGGATGTTTCCAAATGATCTATTAGATTTTATAAAGTACAGCACAAGAACAAACTTTAAAAATTTTGACTCTGCTAATTAGTCTGCATCCATTTCTTCAAGAGCCACTCTGGCTGCTGCCTTGGCTTCCTCTAAAAGCTCTTCCGGAACCTCTACATAATTATTACGAATTGATTTACAGGCCAGAACAATTTCTAAATTAACACAAATATTGGCTAGTTATTAATTGTAATTTTGATATGATAAGAAATAAGTCAGAGAAGTAGAAATCAAGCAAAATCAACACTCTGACTTGATAGCTAGAGCCTTTTAGTAGTTTGCTGAAAATTGTAGTTGTGTGCCATGTTTTCCTAAGAATACTAACATCTAGAAACCAATCTCAGACATTCGACCAGTTTCTATGCAAATATTAGTTCATTTATCCTTTTATCTTTCCTTCAACCAGACTATAAAACTTAAGAAAGAATTGCACAAAATCTGAAAAGCTAGTAGCAGATTGCTCCCCCACCCCACATACCCTATAATGCAAGAATTTTCAAATATTGTGTGTGTGTATACAACACACACTAAAGCTGGTCATTACCTTCTGATGTTGAAGGTTTGATTCATCACAGACCCAACTCATCTCTAGTTCAAAATCTTTATCCTTGGCCTCATCATGAACTCCATAAATACTGCCTGCCAGGAAAAAAATATCAGCTTTGTAGCAACAGTTCATAAAAAGCAATTGATAACAAATAATTATAATATGCACATTTTCCACTGAACAGGAGCAGACTCCAAATACACACTATCAGCTCTATTACTAAAACAATATATTGGCAGTGTTAAATCAGGTATAATATGTATGTAAAGCCCAACAGCATTAACATCAATGTATAACAAAGCTACTCCAGGAGAAAAGCAAGTAAGGAAATGAAGACCTGAATAGTCTTGTAACTTAGCAGCTGTACTTATATGCACATATAGGGTAAACAGAAAAAAGCACCCGGACATATGGAAAGCATGTCCATAAGTTACAATAGCATAGATCAAACCTGTCATAATTAGTAGCTTCAGCCTTAGCCCTGGCAAGAATTTACCTCCCATCAGCTGCTAATCCTGCAACAGCCTGAAATACAGAAAACATGGAAGAATATGCATTAAAAGAAATTTAAACATGTAAGAACATGAGCAAGCAAAAAATTAGTGAGTGAGGAAGGATTGAAGAATTACCACAAATGACTTTTAGTGGGAGAAATGTTGTAATTCCTATTTTAAAATAGTGAAATCCTCCTATATTTGTTCGTGGTTTTTCCACGTAAAATATTTGTGTCCAGTTTACCTTCATCTTTCTCAATTACACTTTACTTGCAATATGGCTTCGACCCAT
>JANHAO010022266.1:0-12252 GCA_026873985.1 Saraca asoca
ATATGACTTCAATTCCAATTGAAAATATATAATTACATCTTTCTTACAATTACCATCATTTTCCTTGCACGGGCTGTCAATGCATACTTTGATAAAATTGTGTTTTATGGAGGAAAGAAACATAATTACATTATATGCATTTAAGTTGTGTTTATTTAACAAATAATAAAATAGGGATAAGCAGAATTTGATGAACTGTGTTATCGGTTAAATTTGATTCCATTTTGTTAATATTTAAGAGTGGATGAGATCTTTTAGAAAAAAAATTAAAAGAGAATAATATAGTTCAAAAAATGCTTATCCGTATTTAATGAACGTCATTTAATTTTGTTGATTATTTTATTTATCTTTCAACAATTAATAATGGTATAATGTCTTTTGGAAAAATTTGTTGATTGTTTATAGGTTCATGAATTAAAGTATGACTAAAATTTGGCTTTATGTACATTGTTGACAATAAAATTTAGTCAACGAGTGTGAGTTCAGTATTGCCCCAAACTACAAGTTGAAGAAGTGAATCAATGGAGAAGAAACAGAAGAGAAAAAGGAAGAATAGCAAACACCAGAAGCTTTTATTGTGGTTCGGCTAAAGGGCCCCTACGTCCACGGTGAGTTGTATTAGCTCTTTTATGGAGGTTTTCCATTTGGTTCAACAAAGATACAATGTTGAGTTTCTATTTTGATAGAGTGCTTGCATGTAGTTTCTTGATTCCCCTTTTACAGTGGTCTCCTCCCCTATTTATAGAAGAGGGGAAGATTACAAGTATAATTTAACAGATAACAAAATGATTATTTTTACTGCATCGAGCAATAAATGCTAGGCGCTTGATAATAAATGCTAGGCAAATTATTGTTGGACTATTGGGGGTTGATGTGTTGGTTTCAGAGGCTGACCTGTCGGTTGGGAAGATGTGCCCTCAACTGATGACTAGGCCTCTGTATTGGAGCTCAGCTCACTATCATAGCGACCTGGGTCTACATTAGATGACCTGTTCATCATGGATTGGTTTTGGTACTGAGTCTACCCAGGATAAGTCTGTTGAAGGACGGCCTGAGCGCTACATCCTACTCAGTAAGTCGGTGCATTCCTCAATAAGCTGGGCTTTCACATTGACCCCTTCTTGCGTCCTTAGTCTGCAGGTAGTGATCTGGCATTCTGCTGAGCGACCTCAATTGTCAAGCGATCTGGGTCACCTCTTCAACTAGGCCTTGCTTCTTATTAGGCCCTAACCAGTCCATATTAGATGATCCAAAAAATGCTCATAACATCAACCCCCAACTCTCAATTCGCTCTACGAACTGGGAATTATACTCTATTAGTAAAATCCTTGCTCGCAGTCTGTAGCATTGTGAAATCTTTCACCTACAATTCATTGTTTAACCAAAAGCCTCTACTTATAGCTTGTCATCTTGTCATTTTGGGTCTCATTCTTTCACTTTAACTATACTAAGCTATGCCTTTCATCGTGGATGTCTTCCAACTGTTAGCATAATAGTCTCACCCCCATTATGGATCGTCCAATTTGATGTTGTGGAAAACCTTCTGGATTCTTTGGTAAAATCGTGCTTGTCTACATAAGGTATGGGAGGTTCCATCCTTTTTTTCATAAGGCAACCAGATGAGTGCACTGAATTATTTCCTCATGTTTCTGAAGCTTTGGCCTTTGGCTTCATGCTTTAAGGTGTGTATGATCCGCTACATGAGACTGCAAAGTGTGAATGGTCCGCTGCACATGGTTCTCACGAGATATTCTTCCTTGGGAACTCTAGGAATTTGTTTGTAACCTCCTTTTGGAGCTAACAAGTTTAGCTCTCCTTTTTTGTTTCTTTTGTCCTCTGATGAGCTGATTGCTCAATTTCTGGCCGTGGCTAGGAGTGGTAGGACGGAGGAAGGAGCTTCCAACTTTGGATGAGTCTTAGGTAGAGGAGCTAGAACTGTCTGGTTCACTTACTGGTCTCACGACTTGCCATGGCTTAGTCCTCTTAACTGGGTGCTATCATCCTCTTGTCTAGTGATGTCAAGCATTTCTGGGCCTCTGGGTAGCTTGATGAAGCTAAAAGATTCTTTCTTCTCTCAGGAGGACCAAGGGAAACTCGTGCAGTCTCTTTACTTGCACCCGACATTGTTCTTCTTACTCCAGTTTAGGTAAAGGTGGAGCTGGGGCAGCTTTTTCTACCTATTACAGCCACAAGCTTGCTGGCATTCGACCTTTTTTTTATATTTGTAAGCTTGTTTTATCTTGTATTCTTAATCCTTTATGTAGTTTTACCTCACTAAAAGAGGTTTTGTAATGAAACTTTGCCTTTTATCATTCTTTCTGATTATGCCATCATAGCAACCTGGCAGGTCATAGCCAGCCCCGCTAGTTCCTATAAATCATATCTCAGTAAGAGTTAAATAAGTGCTTACTGAGTCAATCGACTTCAATAAATGTTAATGGAGCTAAAGTGAAGGGACTTTAGTCAATAAGTTTTGATAAAAGGAGATATGCCATATTGCGTGACCAATCAGTTGTATCATTTTGTTCTAGTTGGTAATGAAATCAACATCAGTGTGCCTTTTGTTGACCATGAGTCTAGGCGCTGGGGTGCTTGAGTGTTTTTGCTGACACGAGATGAGGCATCTACACAAGCCACATAGGCATATCTTAGCTCATGTAAGAGTTTGGTGCATAAGCACTTCTTGGACGTGAGATCTCATTTGGCTGCATGGAAATAGCTTGGTCCACGCAAGAGTTTGGTGCCGATGGCACTTCTTGGACGTGGATGAAGTTTTTCCCGCATAAGAATTTAGTGCTTGAGGCACTTCTTGGATACAGCTCGCACAAGGGTTTAGTGTGTGACTAGCACTCCTTGGATGCAAGGTTTAAATTATCCACGTAAGAGTTTGGTGCTTAAGGCATTTCTTGGATGCGACTCACACAAGGGTTTGGTGCATGGCTAGCACTCCTTGGGCGTGAGGTTTAAGTTGTCTATGCAAGATTTTGGTGCTTGAGGCACTTCTTGGATGTGGCTCGTATAAGGGTTTGGTGCATGGCTAGCACTCCTTGGATGTGAGGTTTAAGTTATCTGCATAAGAGTTTGGTGCTTAAGGCACTTCTTGGATGTGGCTCACATAAGGGTTTGGTGCATGGCTAACACTCCTTGGACATGAGGTTTAAGGTCTCCCCCATAAGAGTTTAGTGCTCGAGGCACTTCTTGGACACAAGGTCTTGGAGTCGGGGGTCATAACCTGTTGCTTGTGAGCTATAGCTTCCTGAGTCACTTGGTATTCTTCCACTTGCTCTACAGGTGACTTTTCGATTTTCGTGGCTAGGCTATCATGATTACTCTTGCCTTAGGTGCACGTGCGCACTGCTGTTGTTAGCCAGCTGCTAGCATTTGCTAAACCGTCAAATTATGGGTAGTTGATGGGTTCCCAAATCCAACGGTGATGTTATGTGCTTTATAAGTTGAATGGGTTTCTCTCTTCCCCCTTATTTGCCATTTGAAACTTGAAGTTCTAGAGCTCTCTCTGCATGTTTCCTCTACTAATTACTGTAATTGTGTTCCGTCCTCTACTACCGCCGGTGTCGTCTCGGTTCCCACTCATCGGAAAAGCATTCTTGTGCACAGTCTTAATCCTTCTGCTTCACTTAGCTATAGTAAGTCTTCCCTCACTTTGTCGTTTCTAGGTTTCTTTACTCTGTAATCTATAAGGCATGTTTGTTTGCCAATGTCTGAGAAATGAGGGCACTAGATGAGATTGATTATTTAGAAATTTCTTTTCTATCTGGTTTAGTTTGTTTGGTTAGTTCCACTAGCAGACTCTAGGTTTTTTTATCACCATTTCGAGTCTAGTGTTTACCATTTGGATTTTGTGATTCGACCATTTGGGATTTAGCTCGCTTGGAGTTTAGGTTGAGTGGGTGGTTCAAGCTGTTCATGACCTGCCGCATAGGAAGTTATTAGTCTCAGCTTTTCGGTAGGGTCTACTCATAATGACCTAATCAATTTTTCCTTTTTTCCTTTGTGTAGATGGGCATAGGTCTTGGACGTCGCCGTCACCAAACTGGAGATGATGAACCCGATTCATCGAGCCGAGGCACTGGGATGGTGCAACACAGTTGTGAATTGACTTCGAGGAATGGCGAGGTCACTAGGGACTTTGTCGCTCATCCAGATCCTTCTAGGGGCTGCAAGGCCATTACAAATCCGTGACCTTCAAATCACAATGTGTTTAGTAGGCACATTTCATCAGTTCATTACTGCGACCTTCAGGCCATAATCCAATCATATCAAATCCCTAGGGGATGCAATATCATGACACCCTCTTTGGATGACTATGCATCCTACCCACCTACGAGGTTTATCACTATTAGTTTCTCGCACCTCATTGTGGGGCTTAGGTTTCCAATACACCCTTTCATTGTTAATTTTCTGAATAAAGTGAGACTTAATCTGGCCCAGCTCACCCCAAACTCCTACACCCATCTCATTTATTTAGCGCTCATCTATTTAGGCAATGGTCTCCCTCCACTGTTGGTTAAGGTTCTGTGCCATTTGTTTAGCCTCAGATGCACAAGCACATCGGACGAGCTCTACTACGTTACAGCTCAGTCAATGGCACATAAGAAGATCTTGCCACGAGAAAATGCTAGGGGGAAATCTAATGTAGGACACTATAAGACTTGTTGGTTTTACATCTTGTGTCCCTCCTTATGCGATCTCAAAAGCTTCAAATTTGTCATTACTCTTAGTAAGCAAGCTTAAGGTCATAAGCTTAAGAATTCATTCTCATCCACCTCTAATTCTAACTTATTTTATTTTGTAGACAAGACTGGTAGGAAGCCAACTCTATAAGATGAAGAGCTAGGGGTTTTGGATCGATTTACTACTTTAAAAGACCTTAAGAATGACTTTCATTTTGATGAGGACCTCCTCTGCTTTCACAAGCTCACTCCAGCCAAAGGCATCGAAGTTACCAAGAAGATAGGCATCCGTCTAGTGGTCCCAACTACTCCAGCCAATTTTGCAGATTATGATAGGATAATGGAGCTTATCTTTAGGCAGCCACCATCTGATGAAAAGAAAGTCTCTCCGAACCTTCAAGTGGTCACAACCCTCACTGCTGAAGGCCAACCTTTGGCTTCAAAAATAGCACCTTTGCAAAGAACTACACCTATCCCTCAGCCTGAGGTAGGGGCTGCAGTCGAGGTCGTCACCCCTCCCGAACCCTTTGCCAAAAGACAAAGGGTAGAGAAAAGGAAAAAGAAGGCCGCTTCTTGTAAAAAAGCTGTGTCAAGAGCCAAGGTTTTGGAACTTCCTGATAAGCCTATTTCCAAGACAAGGGAGTATATTGAGGCTCTCATCGACAGCATCGACACAATTTTGGGGTCCCGTGATAGGATCCAAGTGTTGAAGGCTAAGGAGTTCACCCTTGGAAGGCTGGTGGGCTATGCAACCCGTCATAACTTAGTGGTAAGTGAAGTCTTTTCACTTCGATTCTCTATGCTTATTCCACAATCTGACTTAGTTTTGGTCTTTCAGGGTTTGCTGACAATGATAAAAATAGATGAAGCACTTTAGGCTCATGATGAGGAAAAGGAGGGTCCCATGAGCAAGCTAGTTGTTGCCTCTGCCCAGGTGTTAGACTTGAAGGAGAAGATGAGGAATGCCAAGGCTGCTTTATCTCAAGTAGAGGTGGATCATGAGGCTGTCGTAATGAATTTTGGCCTAACTGCCAACGACCTAGCCAAGGCGAAGATTGGCTTGGAATTACTCACTCAACAAGTTAGGCACACAGCAAAATTGGCTAAGATTGCAAAATAGAAAGTTAGATCTGTGGAGCAGTAGGCCAAAATAGTATAGTAACGAGCTAAGGTCGTTGAAAAGTAGTTAGAGGTAACCAAGCGGGAGGTCACTCTGGCAAAGGAGGAGGTTACTATGGTCAAGGTAGAAATCGCTTCATTGGTGAAGAGGGCGGAAACCTAGCCTTGTGCTGCCTTCTTGTATACACTATGGGAGTAACACTCAGAGTTGGATTTCTCCTTCTTCAGCCCACAAGCCATTGAGGTGGTTAAATGCTATAAGAGGAGGGTAGCTTAAGCTGATTCTTCCAAGAAGAAGGTGAGCTCTGGCATTGAAGCTTTTCCTGCTGGAGCCACCACTCAAAGAGAGGATGATTCTCAAGTCATAGAAGCTACCGGTGTCCCCGTGGTGGATGTTCCTGATGTTCCTCGCCTTGGTCCCTAGCCTCAAGAGGGTCCAGCTCCTAATGCTCCTTAGGCTAAAAACCCTGTAATTTTATTTTCCTTTTTGGATTTTGAAATGCAACCCTTAAACTCTGCATGAACTTATCCCATTAAGGATTGAATGAACTTGTTTCTCTTCAGTTTATATACTTGAGTATGCGAGATGATATATTTCGGTGTGAGAATGAAAAGTCTAACAGACTTCTTTAACAAATACTTTTTACATAATATATTATTTCTCGTGCAAAACTTTATTGAAGCTTTTATTCTATACATAAAAATTCAAAGAATTACATGAATATTTGTGCTTACTAATTTTTACAAACAATGGGAGGGCTTTATTGATACTATCGACGAAGATGTTCAGCATTCTAAGCTTGGGGAAATTCCATTCCTTCCATATCCGCCAAATGATAAGCCCCATTGCCGATAACTCTTTTAGTGAGGTATGGGCCTTCCCAGTTCAATCCTAAGGTCCTTTCGCTAGCTTTACATGCTCCTAAACGGACAAGGCATAAAATGAGATTGCCAGGCTTATAGTTTCGAGCTCGCACCTTTTGGTTATAATACCTTGCTACACACTATTGATAGGTCATGATTTTGAGGCGGGCTTTCTCCCTCATTTCTTCTATAAGATCCAGATTCATGGCAAGCAGTTAATCATTATCTTTTGGATTGAAATTGGCTCTTCGCTAAGACACTACTTGAAGTTCAGTGGGAATCATTACTTGACACCTGTATACCATCAAGAAGGGGTTTCTTCTATAGCATTGCATACTGTGGTTCTGTAAGCCCATAATAGCTTTAGTAGTTCATCCACCCATACCCCCTTTTTAGCCTCCAACTTAGACTTCAAGATTCGCTTGATAATCTTATTAACAGCTTCAACTTGCTCGTTGGCCTACGGATGATCCACGGCTAAGAAGCTTTTTGTGATCTTTAGGTCATTGTAGAACTGGATAAAATGCTCGCTACTGAATTAGGTCCCATTATAGGTCATGATCAGTTGAAGGACTCCAAATCTGCAAATAATGTTGTTCCACACGAATCTTTCAATCTTTGCAGAAGAGATCTCAGTGAGCTCTTTTTCCTCTACCCACTTGGTGAAGTGATCCATAGCCACTATTGTTGCTTGCAATTGCCACAAGCTATAGGTAAAGGTCCAATTAGGTCCATGCCCCAAATCGTGAAGGGCCATGGACTGACCATTTATTGTAGGTAGGCTAGCGGAGTTCGCAGGACCTTCATAAACCTTTGACACTTATCACATCTTCTGATGAGGTCAATAGCATCTTGCTTCATTGTAGGCTAGTAAAACCCTTGTTGGAGAGCTTTTTGAGCCAGAGATAGGCCCCTGGCGTGGTTTCCACAATGTCCTGCATGGATTTGCTTCAGGATGGTATCGCAGTCACTGCCATCGATGCATCTCAAAAGCAAGGTCGAGAACCTTCTTTTATATAACATGTCATCATAGATGCAGTACTTGGCTGCCCGAGCTCATGGTGGACGCACCTCAAGCTTATACTCTAGAAGCTTATCCTTAGTGCTTGGGGACGAAAGGGTTTCAACTGGGAGTGCCCCTAAGAAGTCAACATCTTCTATTATAACCAGGCAAGCTAAAGCATCAACATGCACATTTTAAGCTCGCGGTATCTGGTTGACTTCTTATTGCTGGAAAGAATTTAACTATTCTTGGACTTTCTAGAGATATTTGGTCATCCTTAACCCCTGGGTTTGATATTCACCCCTCACATGATAGACTACAAGTTGTGAATCACTAAAAATCCTTAGTCTTTCATCTCGTACCTCCTTAGATAGCTGTAGCCCAACTGGCAGTGCTTCATACTCGGCCTCATTGTTGGTAGCTTAGAAATTGAACCTCAGGGTGCAAAGGATCTTATGTCCCTCTGGGCTAATGAGGAGTACTCCTGCTCCAGCCTTTTGATTGCTTGATGACCCATCCACATATAGCTTCCACCACAGGGGTACTGAAGTTTCCATCTCTTCTCGCATGGGCCTTGTGAATTCTACAATGAAGTCAGCCAAAGCCTGCCCCTTGATCATCGATCTGGGCTTATACTCAATGTCGAACTGGGTAAGCTCAATTGTCAATTTGAGCAACTGACCTAAAGCATCTGTCTTCTGTAAGACTTGACTAAGTGGAAACTGGATGAAAACCGTTATGCTGTAAGCTTGGAAGTAAGGTTACAGCTTTCTTGATGTGATAACCAGGCAGTAGGCAAGTTTTTCCATCGACGAGTACCTTATCTTGGCGGCCAGTAGTCATTTGCTCACATAATAAATAGGGAGCTAAGCTCCTCCCTTTTCTCACATTAAAGCTGCACTGAGGGCATGTTGGGACACGCCTAAGTATATGATCAACTTCTCATCCTCTTTCAGTTTGGATAAAAGTGGAGCTTGTCTAAGATATCGTTTCAGCTCCTAAAAGGCAACCTCACATTCTTGCATTCATTCAAACTTCTTCATCTTCTTCAAGATATCAAAGAAGGGGATGCATTTATCGACCACCTTCGAAATGAATCTGATGAACACTGTCACTTGGCCGTTCAAGCTTTGCATATCTCTGGCCCCAGCAAGGGATCGCATGTTGAGGAAAGCTTTAATCTTTTCTAGATTTGCCTCGATCCCCCTACTATTCACTATGAATCCAAGGAACCTTCCCGAGGCAACTCCAAATGCACACTTGAGCGGGTTCAATTTCATTTTATATTTCCTCAAAATCTGGAACATTTCATCTAGATCACAGACATGGTTGGCTAGTTGTTCGGATTTCACCAATATGTCGTCTACATATACCTCCATTGTTTCACTGATTTGGTCTTTGCACATCATGTTTACCAATTGCTGGTAAATCGCTCCTACATTTTTTAGCCCGAAGGGCATTAGCTTGTAGCAATATAACTCATGATTGGTGATAAAGGAGGTGTGTTCTTCATCTTGTGTGGCCATCAGGATTTGGTTATATCTCGAGTAGGCATCCATGAAATTGAGGAGTTCATGTCCCGCTGTTGCATCTACAAGCTGGTCGATCCTCGGTAAAAGGAAGCTGTCTTTTGGGTAGGCTTTGTTTAGGTCGGTGAAGTCTATACACGTACTTCATTTTCCATTTTTCTTTTTCACAAGAACGGAGTTAGTAATCCAAGTGGGGTAGTGGGCTTCTCAAATAAAGTTATTTGCTATCAGCTTGTCCACCTCCTCTTTCAATGCGGCATAGCGCTCAACAGTCATTGGCTTTCTCTTCTAATAGATTGGCTTGTACCGGGGGTCAATGTTGAGTCTGTGCGACATAACCTTGAGGTCAATGCCCACCATATCTTCATGGTTCTAGGAAAAAATATCTAGATTGGCCTTGAGAAATTCGACTAACTGGGCTTTTGCGTCAGGTGGCAAGCTCTTCCTAACTTAAGGCATCTTTCTGTATCCACTTCACTGACCTTCACATCGTTGAGCTCTTCAATAGGACCAGTAGCTCGTTCAATGTCTACCTCATAAGGGTCGAGGTTGTAGCTGATCCTTTGGGTGCTCATAGCTTAGGGCTCTTCCCTAAATACCACGTGTACCTTTTTGCCTATGTTCTAAGCTAGACTACCTCCTTATAGTAGCGTTGGGCAATTTGCTACTCTCCCCACATGCATCCAACCCCGTTTGGGATTGGGAATTTGATAGTAAGTGTCCTAGTAGACACGACCACGTCCAGGTCATTCATAATGGGTCAACTCAACACCACATTGTAGTTGAGGGGCAATCTATAATTAGAAAATCCACCATGACAGTCGCTTGGCAGTCTAAATCACCTAAAGTGAGCAGTAGTCTGATCTATCCTATCGATACTATTCCATCTCCCATGAAGTTGTAGAGAGGTTCAGGGGAAGGATTTAACTAGCTCGTACTCACACTAAACTAGTCGGAGCATCCATTGTATATCACGTTGACAGAGCTACTAGTATCAACCATTATTCTCCTCACATCAATGTTGCCAATCTTGGCACGAATGACTATTGTGTCATTATGAGGGGAATGGACTCCTCGTGCATCTTCTTCTGTGAATGTGATGCTTATTGAGGTTACTCTAGCTTTCTTAGCGAGTCTCTTGCATTCCACATGACTCATAAGTAGGACATGACCTGCTGCCTGCATATAGCGATCACACGACCAATTCGAGGTGCCAATAATGTGAGGCCCACCATGGATAGTAAAAATGGTCCTCACTGAAGGCGTTTCCTTGTGTTCAGAGGTCTACTGTTGTTGACAATGCCCTGGTTGTTAGGGACACAAGGGTCATTGTCTCGAGGGTCTCACCACATAATCCCTCAGGCATCCTTTTTTAATGAGGCCCCTAATGGTGTCTTTCAATGCCCAGCAGTCTGAGGTGTTATGCCTGACTTCATTATGATAGGCACAAAATTTGCTTTAGTCCCTTCGTTCGATGGGAGCTTTTATGGGTTTAGAACTCCCAAAGTCCACATTATCCCTTTCGATCACGAAGATTCTATCCAGGGTATCAGACAAGACAGTATAACTATCATAGCAACCTTGACGTGGTGGCTGCACATTTCTAGGTTTTTTCATGGCCTGACCTCCAAAGTTATCTTTCTGGCTTTCCTTACTACTCTTGCTACTAGCTCTTTTCTTGCCCCGGTTGGAGCCACTCGCCTCTTCTTTTCAATTAGGCTTCTTTGGGCCAAAGGTTTCTTTCATCAAATTGCTTTGTAACACTTCATAGAATTCACCCAAACTCTTCACCAAGGACTTATATATATCCTTATACAATTTTCCATCCTTGTGGAGTCCGGCTGAGATAGCTGTGAGACACTTTCATCTGACGGGTTCTCCACATTGCTGATCACACGTCAGAATCAGGTGATATAATCTTTAAGTAATTCATCCTTCCACTAGAAGAATATTGATAACAAAATATTTGACACATTTATTTGTCCTCTCACTAAGCATTTTAAGGTCCAAAAATGATTTATCTCAGTTGTGTTAGTGTGTATTTATGATTTGGTACCAATTGGAATCATTTTGGAAAATTTCGCATAATTGGCCATTTTGAGTAGTTTCTATAATCTAGCTATATCTTGACCTATACTTGTCCAATTAATATTATTCTAATCTTTTAGGAAAGTTAAGAGATAGATCTGCAACTTTCACGAAGACTATAAAAGCTGAATCACACGATTAGTTGTCCAAAATTGGAGCTCAAGTCAGAATCAAAATACTATCCCAACCCTGTCTCGGGCAGCTGACCTCTGTGCATTCAATTGATCATAACTGGAGTTATACAAGTCCAATTGAGGTGAAACAAATTCCAAATGGAAGCTAACACATAATGATACATTCCCATGAAGACTTCCAAAGTTGAAAACATCAAATTGGGCATCAAAAATAGGCTGCAACAGAGAGGCAAAGTTGCTACAAAATGAGCCTCTGCAGAATTGGACTTTTAAGGCCATAATTTTCATGGATCTTAAGTCCATTGCACCATCTCTTGATCCATCTTATACTCAGCCAGTTGGAGACACAAAAGAGAGTAGGAAAAGCTAAGAAAGCAATCTGTATTGAGCTCCACACATAGAAAGCAGTGGCTGCCAACTAGACTAGCCATCATGCCTAGTCCCTACTTTGCAACTACCTTCTTTCTTCTACCTGGGCAAAGCCATTTTGGCTGGAAGCTCTTAGTCAAGTTTTTGTAGTAGTTTTAGTGTAGTTTTCTAGTAGCATTAGGTTAGTTTATTTTCTTCTAGTTTTTCTTTGTATTTTCTGCCTCCATGGAAGGCTAAAGCTGTAATTAGCCCAAGGGGCTGCAACACTTGAAGATTAATGTTAAGGTTTTTTTCTTTCATTCTACATTCAATTGCTGGCCATTTCTTTCCTATTTCCTCTATGTTTTTACTGAGTTTCCTGAATTGATTGGCTTCAATTGGTTTGGTTAACTATATGATTGTTGCTTAATGATCAACTATAGAAGAGGATAGGAAAACTAGCCAATACATTGAGC
>JANHAO010022267.1:0-12254 GCA_026873985.1 Saraca asoca
TTTTATAAAACTTTCACTTGTGAAGGTATCTTTGAAAACTTTGTTAGAATACTTTTGTTTTAAGCTCATTTCAAATGATTTATTTCTACCTCAAATTAACCAATTTAATAAATTTGCTTGAATAAAAAAGAATGAGAACACACTTACAAAAGATCCTATTAAAATAAAAGAAATACACTATCTAAATGATGGATCTCCTGAATTGCATACTTTGATCCTACAATCAATCAATAAATGTTAAGCATATAAACATAATATGATATTGATCAAAATTGTTTTTCGACATCAAAACTAAGGAAAGCATTTAGCAAGGCTAACATAGGACACTATAACATCTTACCATGTCTTTCAACACATATGTTCCATTCTTATATGGACAATGCCTAATATGATGTCCTTTCTAATTATAGTAAAAGTAGGTTATATAACTAAAGTTCTTTTTTGACTTAAAAGTCTAAGATCTTTTATTAGATCTCCTTTTGTTTTGCTGTTTATATCCTAAACCAATCTTATTTTGAAAAACTTTTTGATTCTACAACATGTTGTTAAGTCTTATCTTACTGTTTATAAAACCTTATAAGGTTTTGGTTAATATATCTATTTTAGATCTATAGATTTCACATTGATCACAAATTTTACTTCCACTCAACAATTTTTCAACTAAGACATTTAAGTAACTATTTTCTTTTTTAAATTATCTAATTTTCTCAAGCAAACTCTCAATTTTAGTTTTTGTATGCTTTAACTCATCCTTAGTTTTTCATAATGATTCAAAAAGTTCAATGTATAACTGATTAATTTCATCATTATCAACTTCATTATGAATCTCATATTCACTATTACCATCACTAGAGTAAAAGAAGGATTGATTACCAAATTTCTCACTATTTTCATCTATTTTAGCCTTGAGGAAGAGTAGTACATCTTCCTTTTTTTCTTCTTCTACTTCTCTAGAATTAGCTTGCTCATCTTTCCAAATTTGCTAAGTTACTTTTCTTGAAGGATGACTTCCTTTTCTTCCTTTCACTTTGCAGTTGTCTCATTAGAAACACTGGGTAGTCTTGTTTAATATGACCTAGTTTTTTACATTCAAAGCAAGTTAGATTAGTGTTAGAAGGATTTCCTTGATCATTATTATTTTGTTTCCTTCTTTGTGGAGTAGCTTTTCTCTTTTCTTTGTTTCTATTTTCCTTAAGAAATTTTTGAGATTTTTGCTTAATAGGGCCATTTAATCTTTTTTTATCTACATCTTCATCACTATCTAACTCATCTTCTTCATCTTCAAATGTATTTGTAGCTTTTAGTACCTAGGTTTTCTTTTTTTTTTTGTCATCACCATTCTTTTTATATCTCTTCATCTCAAACTCAGGTTCTTCTAAACTCCCATAGAGCTCTTGGATGGTTAGCATTGCCCTTTTAAGTGATTCCTTATTAGCAATCACCTTAGGTTGTCATTCCTCTGTCAAAGACCCTAGGATTTTGTGCACTAGATCTGCATTGCCAAAAGTTCTTCCAAGAAGCATAAGGTGATTAGTAATAGTAGTGAATCTTTGAATGAAATCCTTAATGGATTCTCTTTTTTCCATTTGAAACATTTCATATTGTGAAACCAATACATGAACCTTAGATGCTTTAACTTGTTTTATGCCAATATGAGCTGCTTCTAATGTGTCCCATATTTCTTTATTTGTGGCACAATTAGATATTCTTTCATATTCATTTGGAAAAAGGGAGTTAGAGATGATCCATTTGACTTTAGAGGCTAGGAGATGTCATTTCCTTCCTTTTTTCAGTCCAAAGAGATTTGGGTTTCAGTTGTGCAATCCTATTAGTCAAAGTTTTTGGTGGATCATATCCATCCTGAACAATCTCCTACATGTCTATATCAGTAGCTTCAAGAAAATCTCTAATTTTCTACTTCCAATAAGTATAATGATGTCCATCAAATCTAGGGGGTTTATTGAAAGGTGGACATTTAAGCAAAAGAGAAAGCTAGAATCCATGATCCTCTTGTAAATAAAAGAGTATCGAGAGTTGAAGCTTTGATACTAATTATTGGTCCCATAAATTATGATCTTTAGATCTTTAGTTTGGATTCTAGTTTTCAATGGAAGACTTTAAATCTCTTTGGAAATTTATCAAACTATATGTATTGGATAACAAAGAATTTAATTGTAGTCATTGATTTAGATATTGTGTAGAATGCAGAAATATGTAATCAATTAAACAAGAATATAAGTGCAGCAAGAAATTAAATGCAGTAAACAATATAGAATGTTAGATTTTTAAAGTTATTCCAGTTTAATTGAAATTGCAATTGAAGTGTGTTGATGTCAGATTTTGGTATTGAGCTAAACTCCAGCCAACGGGGGGATTCTTCAAGATCTCTAACCTTAAGCTAGTTCAGGCACGACAAATTAGCAAAAATACACAAAGATGAAGGGAAAAGCAGCAAAAGGACACAAAATTTTTAACGTGGTTTGACCAAATCCGGATATAACCGGATCCTACATCCATGATAGTGTATTGTTCATATATTGTTTCTTTAGAGTTTCAATATTCAAATTTTTCTCCTTGTTTTGGTAGAGGTTCCACCTGCCTCCTAGATGATCTCTCTCTTTGCAGAAGGCTCCTTCCTCATATTTATAGAGGAGAGGAGGTTACAACGGTAATTACATATATAGTAAATCTATTACATTAACATTTATTATACAAGGCAAAGTGGTCAGACAATATCTTGTTCATTCGACTGTTGCAGATTGTCTTCTGCAAGTGGGCCCTAAGTATCAGTTGGGCATGATATGACTTGGTCTCTTGTGGTCTTTGGCTCAGCGAGCTCTTAGGTCACTGATCGCACTTCGCACACTGAATCCTTTGGTCTGGGAGTGAGCCTCTTGAATGACAAGGTTGAGCTTGCTTTGTCATGCACGAGCTTGAGTTGAGGTCACCCCACGATGTGAGATGAAGGTAGAGCAATCTGAATATTCTTCAGGCGAGTGCTTTTGCTGCTCTTGGGCTATCCGTAGGCTCATTAAGGATGAGCCAATTTTTACATATAACATAAGGCCCCCAACTCTTAGCTCTCTTTACGGGCTAGGAGTTGAGACTCTTCAATAGTCGATCAGTCAAAGTCTATTCTCGAGACTATTGTTTCACTTGTTCAAGGCCATGCTTCTTGTGGCATGTGTCAAGCAGCTATTGAGTCAGTCTCAGCCATTTCCAAGTCAGTAAATGTTGGCAGTTAGGGGGATGGATCCGAACCCTTTGATGGAGCCGGATTTGGCTCTATATAAGGGAGAGGGAATCCTTTCTTGTCATTGCACTGAGCAAACCATGGAGTTTCCTAATCAACCTCCACTATTTTTGGCATTCTGACTTTCCATAGAGGTGTGTATGGCTTGCTGCATAAAGAGCTCAGAAGATTCAGCTTCTCTGCTAATATGGAGAGATCTCATATGGATCTCAAACTACGTCTTCTCAGCTCCGTCGTGAGGTAATTGTCTGATAGGCCAAGCTCCCAGTGCTTCCTGATTAGCTTCTTTCTCAAATCAGAAGAGAAGCTAGAGACCAGAGAAAATAAGGGGCTATGGTGCTGCCACCAGAAGTGCATTGGAAGAAAAAAGTTGAGGACCTTGGTGGTGCACGGGCTCTAGTCAGCCAGAGTTTGGCCCTTTATGGCTAGTCTCTCTTTAGTCATAGGTTTTTCCCTTTGTATTTTGATCAGCCTATATTCAAGGCTTTCTGATGTAATGCTATCTTGTTGAGGTCTTTTAATGAATAAAAATTTTCTTCTTACAATCTATGTGATGCTCTGATCTCTCGCGTATACATTGCTTAAACGATCTGAGTGATCTATTCATGTCTAGAAAATCGTGTGAGAGCTATGAACATTTGGTCGCAAGTGAGCTGGGAATTAGAGTGATCTCACATTCTGGTCGATCTCATGGCCAATTGAGTGAATAACTTCGCACAAGAGTTGTGAATAATTGGTTGCATGCGAGCTAGGAAATGAAATGGTTTCATTTCCTTAGGTGAATAATCAAATCATCAATTCTTTACGCTTCAACGAGCATGAAGCTTCACTAGCACTGAGTGTTTAAAAGTGCCTTCGCACCTTAGTGAGCCCGCAGCTCAACTGGCATAGCGAGTGTTTTTTAGTGCCTCCGTACCTTAGCAAGGACACAGCTACGCTAGCGTAGCAAGTGTTTTTTAGTGCCTCCGTACCTTAGTGAGCACGCAACTGCACTGGCAAAGTGAGTGTTTTTTAGTGCCTCTGCACCTTAACGAGCACACAGTTATGCTAGCATAGTGAGTATTTTTTAGTCCCCCCACACCTCAGCTAGCACACAGCTGCGCTGGCAAAGCGAGTATTTTTTAGTGCCTCCGCACCTCAGTAAACACACAGCTACGCTGGCATAGTGAGTACTTTTTAGTGCCTCCACACCTCAGCGAGCACGTAGCTATGCTGGCAAAGCATCCATTAATTCTTCTCTGGAATGAGCTCCAGAGGGCCTTAATTAGAATGGAGGTCATAGTTGGCATAAAATTCTTCGTGAGGTTTGTGAAAATTGACCGCATATGAGTTACGGATATTGTAGATGCTTAAAAGCAAGAGGGGAGAGAGTAAATGACATCAAGCTAATTGACAAACAGCTTTCAACAAAATAAAGTAATCACATTTACATTTGCTCCAAAATTTTGGAATATAGTGTTAGTGTATAACTCAGACCGAACCCTCCAACTCTTGATCGGTACTACATTGGAAAGGCTGGGGCTACTACCCTATGAGTTGTACCACGTATTCCCTTAGATGACCCCTTCTAATTAGGTCCTCAATTACATCTCTGAGGGCCAAACAATTCGAAGTTCCATGATTGGCCTTGTTATGATAGGCACAGAACTCATCTCTGTTCCTCTGCCTGAATGGGATCCTTAAAGGTCTGGGTCTTCCAAAGCTTTCCCTATCTTTCTCCGCCAAGTAAATTCTATCTTGGGAATTTGAGAGTATGCTATACTGCTCATAACAATTCGAGTGCTGAGGTCGCTCACCCTTGGACCTTTTGGACTTCTTTATTGTTCACTTGATGGAGTGATTGCCCTGTTCTGTGTCACTCCTCTTCTTACCATGAGAGGGGCCTGCCTTTTCATCCTTCTTATCAGACCTTTTTGAGCTGAAGGTCTCTTTCCACTTGATTTGCTTAGCAACTCGCTCATAGAAATTAGTGAGGTCCTTCACCGGGGACTTGTACAAACTCTTGTACAACTTCCATCTTTGCAATCTCCCATAGAGATAGTGGCCAACATGGTTTCTTCAGATGGATTTTCCACTAAATTTGCTTCGAGTCTGAATCTAGTGATATATTCTTTTAGTGACTCGTGCTTGCGCTGAAAGACCATAGTGAAGTGGTAAGGGGCATAAGTTATCTCTTCAGCGCTCAATACTGGCTGATGAATTTCTATTGGCAGTCCTCCCAATTACCAATTGAGCGAGCTGGGAGGCTCCTAAACCAAGCTTGAGGTACACCTCCCAATGTGGCTGAAAATACCTGACATTTGATTAAGGGGTTAGTTGTCTACAAATCCATCTGAACATTAAATGCATCCAGATGATCATAAGGATCAGAATCCCCATTATACAACAGGATCACAGGGACCTTAAGCTTGAGAGGGAGAGTTTGAGCCTTGATCTCCTCAGAGAGTGGTGACTGTTCCTCATAGTAAGTTCAATCACTCGGAGTCCAAAGATGTTCCTCCAATTGAGTTATCTTCTGGAGCAGCTCTCCAAGTAATGGCTCTCATACCCCAGATTGTTGGCTAGATGATCGTTGGATCCTTTGGTCTCCATTGTCACAAGGGTCGTGACCTGGGGTCTATTCTTGCAAGCAACAAACTGGAGAATTGCCTTGGTTAGGATCACCCAAATGTTGAGTTCACTGTTGCTGGAGAACATTCATGGGCATTGAGGCTTCAGCCTGTCTTTACATACCTTGTGCTAACAATGTGATTGCTTGAGTCAGTTCTCCCATTATGTGTTCAAGCTTCTCCTGGCATTGGAGCCAGGTTTGCACTTTGTCAGTTCATTGGTAACAGTGGCTAGTGGAACAAAACTGGCTGGGGGGAAGCCAATGATTACGTCGATGACAGGAGCAGTGGAAGAATTTGTTGTTGAGACATGACCCTCTGGAAGACTGGGTTGTGCATTCAAAGCTCTCGTTGCTCTTCCCTTGGCCATTACAGCAGAAAATGAACCAGAAAATGTGAAATCCTCATAGATGGTGCCAAAATGTTGATGTCAGATTTTGGTATTGAGCTAAACTCTGACCAATAGGGGGATTCTTTGGGATCTCTAACCTTAAGCTGGTTCAAGCATGACAAATTAGTAGAAATACACAAAGATGAAGGGAAAAGCAGCGAAAGGACACAAAATTTTTAACATGGTTCGGTGAAATATGGATGTAACTGGATCCTACGTCCACAGTAGTGTATTGTTCATATATGGTTTCTACAGAGTTTCAATATTCAAATTTTTCTCCTTATTTTGGTAGAGGTTCCACCTGCCTCACAGATGATCTCTCTCTTTACAGAAGGCTCCTTCCTCATATTTATAGAGGAGAGAAGGTTACAACGGTAATTACATAGGTAGTAAATCTATTACATCAACATTTATTATACAAGGAAAAATGGTCAGACAATATCTTGTTCATTCGATTGTTGCAGATTGTCTTCTACAAGTGGGCCCTAAGTATCAGCTGGGCATGATATGACTTGGTCTCCTACGATCTTTGGCTCAGCGAGCTCTCAGATCACTGGTCGCACTTTGCACTCCAAATCCTTCAGTCTAGGAGTGAGCCTCTCGAATGACAAGGTCGAGCTCGCTCTATCATGCATGAGCTTGAGTTGAGGTTGCCCCGCGACATGAGATGAAGGTAGAGCGATCTGAATATCCTTCAGGCTAGTGCTTTTACCGCTCTCAGGCTATCAATAGGCTCATTTAGGATGAACCAATTTTTGCATATAACAAAGTGTACATCTAGTGTACCAAATCCTTAACTAGACGGTTAATTTTATTGGCAACCATAGGATTTATTTGGGATTTTGCAAGCCAGTTTACACACAAGACTTAATTGTGCTCTTGCCAGCCAACTACACATAAGACTTAACTGGGCTCTTGCTAACTTAGATACAAAAATTCTTAATCTTCTACTAACTATGATTAACCTCACAATTATAGAAGATACTATAAGAATTCTTTACACCTTCAACTAATTGTGATCAACCTCATAATTAAAGAAGATGCAAAGGGAAGATTAACCTGTCTCTTTATATCTTAGATTTCTATCAACCTAGAAAACTCAAACCAAAAGCAAGATTAAAAGATAGAGATACAATACTCTGAATTGAGATGAAAATCTCAATTATCTAGTGTGTGTTCTTTTCCAATTTGATCCAAGATTCTTTAATTTGATGAAACAAGATAAGGTAGTAATAGATCAATTTTAGCTTTGTTTTCTCTTTGAGTTTTGCACTTGAAGATATGATTTGTTATGAAAAGAATTGCGTTTGAAATAAGGCTTAGTGGTATTTACAGTGTGGCAACTGATTTTTAAAAAATAACTAACTTTTGAACTTATTGTGAATTGATTCAGGGTAATTACTAACTTATGAATCAATTTATGAATTGATTCATCTATGAATATCATCAAGAACTTCATGATTGAATTGATGTGTGAATCAATTCACACTCTCATATAAAAAGTTATGAATCAATTGCCTAATCCATTCAAAGATTTTTCTAACCTTTAATGAAAATGATTTTGAAAACAATTGTTCATGAAGTTATGAATCAATTACCCAATCAATTCACACAAGATTTTCTATATCAATTGATGTGCGAATCGATTCACCTAGTGAAAAATAGTTTTTATGAAACTTTCACTTGTGAAGGTATCTTTGAAAACTTTGTTAAAATACTTTTGTTTTAAAAAGAATGAGAACACACTTACAAAAGATCCTATTAAAATAAAAGAACTACACTACCTAAATGATGGATCTCCTGAATTGCATACTTTGATCCTACAATCAATTAACAAATGTTAAGCTCATGAACATAATATGATATTGATCAAAATTGTTTTTCAACATCAAAACTAAGGAAAGCATGTAGCAAGGCTAACATAGGGCAATGTAACATTTTACCATATCTTTCAACTTGATCAAGGAATTGATATGGGTCCACAAAAGGATTTGTTCTAGTATAGTGAGGTGGTTTCAACTTTAATAACTTATAAAAAATTCTTAACTATTGACAGTAAAATTGGCTTTTGCGGATCTAGATCTTAGTCAGCACCTAGAATGTGAATTGCAAGTATGTGGACAAATAGGAAGAAGAATGAAGAAAGAGAAGAATAGACACCAGGAGCATTTTTATCATGGTTCGGCTAAAGCCAATTTGGCCCCTGCATCCATGGTAGTGTTATTGCCTTTAGGTAGTGGTTCTCACTATTCAAATGGGCAGAGTTTCAGCTCACAAGATTTCGCTCAAGCCTCTCTCTTTCAGTATTTTAATAAAGCTTCCATATGTGTTCCCTAAAGTCCCTTTTTACAATGGATTGACCCCCTATTTATAGAAGCAGGGGAGCTTACAATGGTAATTTCCTCATTTGTTCATCAATTACATCGTATAGTTATTTCATACAGACAATTTAGGCCATATTTTATGAGACCTATTGATCAGTGTCTCCCTTTGGAGGCTGGTCTACTGGTTGGAAAGATGTGCTACTGATTAGACTTAGTTGTACCTTGAGGTGAGTGACCCCTTATTTGATCATGACATGAGTCATGTGGTTTGGGGCATTGTGGGTTGATCCTGAGCTTGAGCTCATTGAGTGAGTGCTCTAGATGCAGTTCACTCCTCTTGGCAACCTGAGGTTAGTTCTGCCTAGTGAGTGTAGACTCCTGTCTCCAAGCTTGTCCCAAGTCTTGCACATGAGCCGATGTCCTCTCTCCATGAGCTTAATACTTCTGAGTGATCGGGAGCCTTCTCAGCTGGACTCATCTCATTGGGCCCATATTGGCCCATCTAACTAATATCGGAAACCACCCATAACATAAGCCTCCCAACTCTCAATTTGCTTTGTGGACTGGGAGTTACAACTTGTTGATTAAAGCTGGGGAGTGTAATATCATTGTTCACATTCTCACTTTGTCTTTTCATCTATGCCCTGTCATCATTATTTTCATTTATTGTGCACATATTCCTAGAACTATAGTTTTGGCAAAAGTTGAACCCAGGAACTTTTTTGGACCATTGGATTTCAGGCAATCAATTAATTTTTAAATTGGACAACTGAGTGATTGACACTACAAAAAGTGGGACAAGATGTTCATCCCCTCTTCATTCCTTCATTTTGGCACTTTTTGCCTTTTGGACCTCTAAACAGTAGTTACTAGCCTTGTCTCCTAACCCCATTTATTCTTGCTTTGCCACAGTGGTTGACTGACCATTCTTGGTTGAAATCTTCTGCCTTTTTGGATCATTCCAGGATTTGCTTCACTCCTTTATCACAGTAAGCTCACCTGGTCTTTTGCTTTTGTGGGTTTTTGATGTGGTGTTGCCTGATTTGATCATGCTTGCTAACTTGCTATTGAACATTTTGCTTGTGGGTTCACAATCTATAGCTTGTAAGTCTAAATTCTTAATGGTTGAATCAGGCTTTATTAGCTAAACCCCTTTTAGGTTTTTAATAGTTTTAGTGTGTGTCCCGGTGGCTCGAGGCATATTATGGTTTGCTGCATAGAAAATTTTATTCAAATAGTTATCTCAGGAAGTTTTTGCCTTCAATGGCTTGACCAGCTTCCTTTTTCTTTCATATTTTGCATAGATGGCAGCCCATAGACACTATGGTCACTACAAAGGAAGTGTCGAGCCTATATCCCTGGCTAGCAGTGGGGAGCCAATGCATTCCTTAGTTGATGTGGCCTCTAGGGTAGCAAGGTCGCTGAACGGCCCTTCCCTTAATCTAAACCTAGCGCTAAACAGCAAGTCACTGGGAGTTCTTCAAATCGTTCACTTTTCAAGCACCATCCTTTGACCATCGAGCTGTATGAGCTCACAGGTATAGTAAAAAGCTTCCATATTCCCAAAGGTTGCCATCTTATGGCACCTTTTCCTGATGACCACACAGCTCATCCACCTTAAGGGTTTATCGTGATCAACCCCTATCACCTCGACATTGGGTTTAGATTCTCAGTCTATCCCTTTATAATTAATCTATTGAATTAATTAAAGCTTTCCCCTTCTTAGCTAGCCCTGAATTCCTATACCTACCTTGTTTTCCTAGCACTCATGTATATGAGGAGCAACCTTCCTCCCCCATCTATGAAGGTTTTGTGCCATCTCTTCAGCATGAGAAGTACGAGCTCCCCAAACAGAATCTATTATCTTTTAGCTCAGAATTTCGAGTTTAAAGAGGCTTTGCCTCAAGGAGAAGCTAAGGGTAAATCGAATGTCGGGTAGTACAAGAACCAGTTCTACATCTTGTGCCTATCCTTGCGTTCTCTTCACAATTTTGACTCCAAGTAAGCAAGCCATGATTATGCGAGCTCTCGTGATTACGCATCTTGTTTCTAACACTTCATCTCATTTTTACAGTCAAGGCAGGCAAAGTAAAGCCAACACTTGGAATAGAGGAGGCTAAGGTGCTGCGCTGGTTTACTATTATCGGTGACTTGTAAAATGACCTTAAGTTTGACGATGACCTCTTACAAGCTCGTAGGTTAACTCCAGTGTAGAACGTCAAACTTACTAGAGAGATCAGGGCTCGTAGGGTGAAAGAAATTGGGCTAACTTGCTTTGAGGACTACAAGCAAATGATGAAGCTAATTTTTCAAAGTCCACCCTCTGATGAGTCTGAGGGCCTTGAGGTTGCCACAATTCTTCAAGGTCCCACTATTGTGGCAGCTCCCTCTAATCCAAATCAGTCTCTTCTTGAGGTGACTATGGGGCCCTTTCCAGAGCCAACTCCTCCCCCTCATCATGAAGTGACTGAGGCGATGATGGTTGTGACTTTATCTAGCCCCTACCAAGAAATGAAGAATAAGTAAGGGGAAGGAGGTTGTTGGTGGTTCAAAGTGAGCAACTCATGGGGATGCAGCAAAAGAGCAACCAGGCCTTGGTCCTGGGATGCAAGGATATTTTGACTTCATTTGAGAGAACTTGCTGGACATTCTGAGATCTTATTCCAGCCCCTAACCTTTGGAGATGGAAATCTCGAGCAAAGGGTTGATGCATTTCACCACATGTGAAGTTTTGCTAGTAAGTTGTTCTTATCTTGGTTCTTTTGACTTTTTCAAAGTTTAACTTGATCTACTGCATTCTTCAGGATTTACTAGGAGTGGTGAAGATGGATGAGATACTCTAGGACTTAGAGAAGAAAAATACTCGATTGGTGGAAGACTTGGCTACCGTGACTGCCAAAGCATTAGAGATGGAGAGTAAGGCGAAGGAAGCTGAGGTGGCTCGAAAAGAGGCTAAGGAGGCTTGAGCTCATGAGGTGGTAGATCATGTGGCTATCACATTGGAGCTCAATAAAGCCCTTAAGGAGTTGGCCAAAATGAGAAGCGACTAGGAGACAGCATTTTGAGGCTTTGACTTAGCAACATGAAAATTTGAAGCTGTAGCACAGCGGGCAAAGTTTGCCAAGGCTGAACTCAAGGTGGCTAGGAAGGAGGTCACCTTGAAACAAGAAGAGGTGGATCAGGTCATAGCTGAAGCTACTGAGTCAATCATAAAGGCAGTGGAGGAGGTAGAATCTAAGACAAGCTCCCTTTTCTTGTACACTTTGTGGAAGCAGCACCTAAATTTGGATCTTTCCTTCTTTGGACCAAAGGCTTTAAATGTTATCGAAGGCTTCAAGAAGAAGGCAGCTAGAACTAAATCTGCCCACCAAGGTGTAGCATCTACAAGTTGAGACCTTCCTTCCGAGAGTGCGATTGTTGAAGTCATCAGCCCGTAGGTCACAGAGCCTTTAGAGGACTAGACAAGGGACAATCTGCCTGCCTTATGTGTCAAGCCTGCCTTTCATCAGAGCCTGATTTCTAAAAATTAGTCTCTTTTTCTAGTAAATTGAATTTGCAATTTTGTATTTCTCCTTTTAAGCCTTGTATTTTGTGTTAGTGTATGCCCTAGAAGCCAATCATGGGATGATTGTTTTTGCATACATTGTATTACGTTTTAATGGCAATTCAATTATTAT
>JANHAO010022268.1:0-12251 GCA_026873985.1 Saraca asoca
AATTTAGGCTTATTAAATAATGGCCATACATTTTAATATTTACATGTGTGGCCCCATATATGTAGAATTTTTATTCTAACATTTTATTGTTGGTACCACACCGTAGTATGAATAATAGATTTATAAGTTATTTATTGTTATTTTGTTTTGATATATTAACATGAATAATAAATTTGTCCATTTTTTACCGGGGTCAAATATTGGAGAAAGTCATGAATATAATAATTTACATGAATGAGTTAAAAAGAATAAATATAATATTTTTATAATTTTGATCAAATTGTTTATATTTATTTATCCACCCAGCATATTTCTTAAATTTTATGCTGTACCTTGCATAAGGTTTACCGAGTTTGAAGATGAGCAAGAAAAGGAGGAGCTAGAATGATGGTTTACTTTGAAGAGTCTCCATGATCTTATGAAGAGATTTGGTCGTGATTTCTAGAAGAATCCACAGCTTAAGAATATCAGGTGTATTTGGATCCTTTTTGCATTTGTTTATGTGGATTGATACTGCCCTTTTATTGTATTTTATAGGCTTTGATTGATTTTGAAGGCTAAATTTACTCAATTGAAATAATTAATCTTAATTTATTGGTAATCTATCCTAAATTAATTTATTGTATTTATATGTGAAATTTAAAAAAGTATTTCCTTTGTCTGGTGAAGAACTCATCACTATAGCATGCATAATAAATTTGTAAGTGATAATGTTATTTTGTTACGGTATAATTGCATGAATCATAGATTTCTTTTCTATTTCTTCAAAGCACACTAAGATACTGGAGAAAATCAATGTATTTCATGGAATGATAATGTTTTTTGGTAGCTAAGAGTGACCTACAAACAACAGACACAATACTACTAAGGAAGGGAATCTCATAGATACCTTCTCTAAGCACATCCCAAAGTTTATCTTGGGAAGAGTGCCCATGAAAACCCTTGCTCAAAATTTGATCATTTTTTTCCAAGAAATCAACCGCGAGTTACCTTCCTCTCGAGATTGTTTAACTTGGACTTTCCATTTGCAATGAATGAGTTCAATAATTTTATAAAGGTTAAATTACATTCTAGGATTTTATAATTTTAATTTTTAAAAAAAAAAGTAGGTATGAATGATTTTAAAATTTAAAATTGGATACCTATACTTTAAAATTATTTCTAATCGAGTACTTATTGTCAAATTTATGTCCAAATTTACCACGCTAGCCAATGTGTAACTAAAGTGTCAATAATTTGTCATCGTGTACTTAACCCTAGTGTCCTAACATGGAAGCTGCCTTATGTGACTTATACATGATCTAATAGTTGACCTAATTTTTTTCTCCAATTTTTTCCTTTGCAATCCTTAGCTACTTTGTCTTCTTCAAAATGGCATAGGAGCAAAATAGTTAGACAGAGCAATGAGGGAGTTTTCTGTCTTGGGGGAGTGTTAAGACTAATGCCACAAGCTTGAGCAGTAGGTGTCAATTCTTATGCCACTGTAGTGAGCAAGTTCTGATATTCACCTCCAACACTTGAGCCAATCTACGAAGAAAGTTCCTAAGATGCCAAAATTTTAAGATAAGTTTTTCATCATCTTGTCTTATTTAATTGGAAATATTCCTACACTAAATTATGCCATTGATGGAGATATTATGTGTTTATATAGATGTCATGGCCCTATGGTTTTTTCAAGTGGGCTTATGAACCTATGAAAGATCAGAAAAGGGAAGTTATTGCAGAGTAGAAAATTTTGATACTGGAGAATATTGTTTGCACATTGGGGCTTCTGTTGATAATGTCTTGGTTGATTAAGATGATGCTTATTGCTTGGTTTAGGCATGAGTTTTGGGTGCATGGTTGCAGTCCTGTGGCTTAGCTAAGTGTTTGAAAATGTTGTACAGTTTTAATAGCGCTTATCAACTCTATTTTTGCTTTACCAGAATGGCTTTAGTCGAAGCCATTTAGTTTTGTATTTTAGTTGAAGTGAATGGAATATTTGTATTTTAGTGGAATTAAATGGAGTTCAATTTTTTTTGCCATTTTATTTACATTTCAACTCTATTTTTGCTTCCAAAATAACTATGCAAAGCATAATTAAGTCATGACAAAAATTAAATCACATTTGAATGTTAATAAAATCTACAAACTACAATGACATAAAGTAATGTTGAAATAAAATGACACTTCAATTAGATAAATAAATTCACACCTCAATTTGACCATTCTAAAATGTGCTAAACAAATTCACATTTCCCATTACCAAGATAGCATAACTGGTGAGATAATGAAACAAAATAGTAGAATGTGATAAACCAATTCACACTTTTCATTAGCAAAATAACATAATCTCTATGTAAATTCAATTAGACACTAAGGCAAAAAAAAAAGTAATTTTTTAAGTCTATCCCCTTCCTTAAATCCAAAAAGAAAGTATTGTAGTGGTCTATACAAAAAAGCCATTAAAGGATTAAGTGCAATTACATATCAGTGGTGCCCCAATTGCAAAATATGTACTAAGAAAAAGATTCATATTGTTACTCCTTGTGCAAAACTATTGAGAGGTGGTTAGCTTGCATTAATTGTCTCTTGAGATGCAGGATGGAACTTTTCCGTTTTAGCTCTAACTTCTTTTCCTCCTTTCTCCTTAGACATTGCAAGATGTTTCTTTTTTGGAGCTATTATCGATGTCTTGCCCTTGTGCTTTGTTACCATTGTTAATGGAATTGCTATAATAAATGGAGCAATTGTTGTAAATGGTGTTATTCACTTCTTTATCTTTTGGCTTGATGTTCTTGTTGCATTTTCCCCTTCTTTTGAACTACTGTTGCTTTGCAGGTTCTTTGGTTATGACCATACTTTTGGCACCTTGAGCACCTCGGACTAGTACCAACCTTTCATAATTTGTGTGCTGGTTCTGGCTTATTAGGTTTCCCCCTCTTCAATGTTCTTCATTTGCTAGGGACTTTACTTTACCTTGGAGAAAGCATGTTTTTCCTCATTTTAGATTGCCAAAGTTTTTCACCATTGACAGGATTCACTATGGGCTCATAACAAGCCATATATGTTGCAAGAATTTAGTATCTGTTGACATAATTCTTTGGTTTATCCCCCATGAAGAAGATGCAAGTACATGCATGTCTACAAGGTAAGCTTGTCAATCCCTACCAATTGTAGCAGCAATGCCTAGCTTGTATGTTAACCATAAATTTGTTAGGAAAAGTTCCCACTTCAAATTTGTGTGAACCAGCCCATTTTGTTGTCCATTTACCTACTTCTTCAAGTTCATTTCCCAGTATCTTCAAAGGCTTTAGACAAACTCTTCCTTTATATGCTTGCCCTTTTCCCTCTTCTCAACAAATTGTGTCATCCAATACACCCTAATCCAATCCATGATAGTGCTCATAAACTTGTCCTTTGCCTCAATGATCCTCCAATTAGAAGTCTTGGAAATACTGGTCATGATTGTTTCACTGAAGCTTGGAAGGAAAAAAAATAACCTTGACCAAGACATAAGCTCAATTCCTAGTTTGTTATAAGGATCAGCCTTTACCCTCCTATACTCCACCATCTATCTCTCCCATACCTTCTTGTAGGTGACATTTGAAGCTGTTGAGATCAGGTTTCTCAAGATAGTCCTTCTACCATACTTAGCCTTCAAATTGGCATAGATATGTAATGCATCTACTATGCCATATTTCATGAATATGTGTAGCAAGTTTTTTAATTATAGGAACCAACCCTTATATGAAATAGTGAGTTAACATCGAAATATTATAGCAATCAACAAGATGCGAGTCAAGAATAAAACATTAAACAATGATGATTACCTTTTGTTGGTCAAATATAAATACCTAACTCTTTCTTCTAATATCAATCATCAAAATGACCATAAACCAAGATTAGGAGTCTTTAGTCTCAAATTCAACCACAACAATAGCTAATAGGAAATATTTGTCATTGGGATCTCTTACAACTACCACTGGTAATTTCCCTCCATACATGCTTTTCAAATGGCGTTCATCAAGCCTTATAATAGGCCTACAAGTAGCCAAGAAGCCCTGTTTGACAGATACATATAGTATCTAAAAAATATTGATTATTTTTCTAGTGAGTGGCTATTAGGTAAAAGCTTCACTGTGATCCTAGGATTGGCTTTTCATAATTCAGCACTATAATCTCACAACTTTGAGTATTGCTCACCATACCTCCTATTAAGCTTTTCTAATGCCGTCCTCCTAGCCCAGTATGCCTTGTTCACTGACACTTTTACCATATACTTCATAATTTCACTAACGTCTGCAATTTTTTACATTTGGTTGTTGTACTTATTCTCTATAATCTTTTCAGTAACCCAATTAGAAGATGTCAAATTCCTTTTCATAGTTTTAACACATATGTGTTTCGGCTTCCATGAACCTAAATGTATTCCTTCCACCAATCTTGCTTACAAAGCATAACCACTCACACCCTTCTACCTTGCACTTAACTCTATATCTATTAAAGTCATTAGGTTTCATTTTTAAATCTCTTCTATATAGCAAACACCACTCTTTCATGACTGACCTAAACTCCTCAATGGAATTAAGTTCCAGCCTTTCCCTCCATTGGTAGTTAACATTTATTTATGTTAGTCCCAAAAAATAAAGATGAATAAAAATGATCTTGCCCTTTTTTACATTTCTAAAATGTGCAAACTCTCTTTGAAAATAAATTAGATTCTTATTTGATTTATAAATGTAGAAGTCTTTAATAAAATTGCCTTTGGATTAAAATAAGGCAGCTAATTGGATAATTAGGAACTTAATTGAAATAACTGATTAGATTGATATCGATTTGAGAATCAATTAGACAATCAAATCTGTTTATATAAGAATGTAGAAATAGTTTGTTCAGAAGTTAAACAAAATTTCTAGTACAACAAAATTATGATTGTGTAGTAAGAATAAATTGTAGAATAATAAAGAATTGTAAAGAATAATAAAGACACTATAATTTTTAAAGTGGTTTAACTTTAACTGAAATCGCAATTAAAGTCTACATCCACTAGATCAATCCTTAACCAAATGACCACTTTTATTAATACAACAATTTTTTTATTGGGCTCCTGAGTAACCAATTTACAACAAGATTCACACTGGGCTCTTGCTAACCTAGAGCACAAGAATTAAAACTAGGCTTTTGCAAATCTAGATACAATAATTCTTTTATCTCATACAAACTATGATCAATATCATAACCTAGAGATATTCAAAGAATTCAATACACCTTCAATTAGCTATAATTAAACTTATAACTAAAGAAGATGCAAAAGGAAGATCAACCTCTTCCTTTGTATTTCCAAGTTCTATCAACCTAGAAATTGCAATAGAAAACAAGAAATAGGTAAAGGAATACAATATCAAGAATTGAGATGAATATCTTAATTATTTAGTTGTGAAATTCTCTACAGTTTTGATTCAAGATCGTTTGAATTGTGAGATCTAATAAAGTAGATAACAAATTTGATAAAGCTCTATTTGCTATGTGTTTTCGCACTTGAAGAATATGAAAACCATGAAAAACTATTATGTTTAAAATGAGGTTAGAAGTGTTTATAGTTGTTGTAATTGACTTTCAAAAATAACTAGCTTTTTGTTCTAGAATCAATTCATAAATTAATTCATAGCAATTACTAACTAATGAATCGATTTATGAATCAATTCACTTATGAATATCATAATGAATGTTCATGACCAAATTGATTTATGAATCGAATCATAGCATTATGAAATGAAATTATGAATCAAATACCTAATCGATTCAGGTAAAAATCCTAACCTTCGATAAAAATATTTTTTAAAATTTTTCTTCATGAATCGATTGTTGAATCAATTCGAGTATATTTTCACAAGTTCTTCAGCATGAATCAATTCTTGAATTGATTCACATAGTGTAAAATGATTTTTATAGAACTTACACTTGTGAAAGATTGTTTGAAAACATTGTTTGAAAGATATTTGATTTTAGCTTACTTCAAGTGATTTATTTCTACCTCAATGTATCATTTATAAAAAAAATTGCTTGAATCAAAATTGACTTGAATTCACTTACAAAAGATCCTAGAAATAAAAAAATTACTAAAACTAATTTGGATCTCTTGAATAACATACATTTTGATCCTGCAAAACAAGTAACAAATACTAAAATATATTGTTAGATACCGAATTGTTTTCAACATTAAAACTAGAGAAATTAAAATAGCAAAGCAATCATACTAGCTAGGTTAACAATCTTAAATGCTAACAATCTCCTTAACTAGGCTAACAATCTTTCCCTTTTTAATGGTGACAAGCAATTTAGATAATGATCAAAGTTTATAAAAAAAAGTTTTTGAAAAACAAAACGGTTTTTAAAATTTTAAAATCAAATCTTGATAAGATTTTATTTTTTTACTCTCCCTTTTTCAAAATGACTTTTGTACATATATCATACTCTTTTTATTCATATCTTTCATACCTCCTATTATCTTTTCATATCTATTATTATTTATATCTCCTCCTTTTGAATTGAAATTAACATCTCCTTTTTTTATCTAAAATCCCTATTTCTCCTTTTTCTGAAATCCTTATCCCTCCCTTCTTCTTATATAAAATCCTTATTTCTCCTCCCTTTGGCACATCAAGAAGCAATAACATATTTATAAAATTAATGTACCAAAAAGTTTAAAATCCAAGGAAATTAAATTGGAACAGAATAGTCTATATACCAATTTAGAATTCAAGATCTAATCAACATTCAAAATTCATGTAGTCAAAATTAATAATGAATATAACATCAGAATATTAAATCAAATATCAAAATAATGTCAGGATACAATATCTGGCAACAATAATACAAATCATCATAATGATATCTCAAAATATAAGGTTACATGATCAGCATCAATCTAGAATAAAAGAAATAAGAAAACGGCAGATATGGCTCTAAGGGATACAATAAATAAATAAATAGATAATACACAGACTAATAGCAGGTGAAGGGTTTTTATCATCCATCCTTTGAAGTTTTGCCTCCTCATCTTGTTCTTGCATTCTCTGAGTAATCTCATGTAATTAAGTCTCAATGGATTTGAGCCGCTCATTGATTTGGGTGGCGTGTTTTCTGTTGTCAAGTTCCATAGCACCTAGTCTATCATCTACTGACTCAATTTAGTTTTCTTATTTGTTTTTCAATTGATCCATTCGGTCATTCATATGTTTATGCATTCTATCACCTCAATTATCCATGATTCAAGTTTAATGGATAACCCAGTTGCTCCTAAGCTTGTTGTTTCTCTAGTTATTTAAGGGATTTTTAACCATTTTCTAGCCCATTTTCCCTAATCATTTTCTTCTAGTCCCATTTTGTGAAAATGTGATGCGCTAATCATAATAGTTGGATTTATTTGTAAAACTTGAATTTCATAAAAAAAAATTATTTTGAATTTGACAAAGATAGGAGTAAGGATCATGCCATATGGGAGGTATCTAATATCTGTCCTTTTTGAACAATCAGTTAGATATTTAAGAATAAAGTAGGGCATATTAAAATCAAGTTGATTTTTAATAACTCACGTTAAAAAAAGTTCATCCTCCACAATCGGTATAAAATTTGTGATCCTTGGCAAAATCACTTTGCACAAAATATAATGCAATATCTTATCTTTAGGAGATAAGCCAATAGTGAGCAATTTCCCACTTCAATCTTTTAGGGTGGAATAAGGAAAAAGCATCCTAATGGCCAATTCCCTATTGTATTCAAGAAAGGATGTTGCAGTAAGCTTTGATTGCATATCATCCATGTCAAATTCTTTTGCTAAAAATTCAAAATCAAAAATTACATGCTTATGCATCACATAACATGAAATTTTACCATCGACATCAGTAAGATTTACATAAAACGTCTTTAGTAACCTAGGATAAGTGTTTTCCTTAAATGCTAAAAAATTTTCTAATCTATACTTAGCTAATAGTTCTGATAAATGAGTATTTATCAACAGTTAATCACAAAAGCATTTCAAGGGTTCTACCTTCCTATTTGTTAGTTGGAGAAAGGCAGCATACTCATTTTATGAGTTGAAATGCGATTCCTCTTCAACAAGTGTTGATGGTTGGACTATTCATTTTTCCTTTGTTTTTGCTGATAGCTTGATTCTTTTAGACATTTTGAAATTTCTGAATGATTTTGTGAAATCTAGAAAATTTGTGAAATTTGGAGAGTTAGGGTCTTAGGGTAGATTTGGGGGTTTTTGATTTTTGGTAGTTTTGGAAAAATTAATTGGTTGGAATTGTTAGATTGGGTGTTTTGAATGTTTCTGTGAAAAAATTTTTAAGTAAAAAGTGTGTAAGGATCAAGATTTGATTGAAAAAGTTTGAGAGATTTTCGGGATTTGCTGAGAATGGACTACATAAAATAAATTCAAAATCAATTCAATATATTTAGGATTGCACTTTGAATCGATTCATGAATCAATTCAGAGAGAAAAATTTAAATACGAATCGATTCCAGTATAAATTTGTTCTTTAATTTTTATATGTGAATTAATTTTTGAATCGATTCATGTTTGAATTGTTCATTAGGTTCTTATGTGAATCGATTCTGAAATTGATTGATCCAAGTTTATAAAAAATTTCTAGAAATTTTTAAGTCTTCTCGAAACATTGAAAAATTTAGTGAATCGATTTAGGAACAGATTCATAATGTAAATATTCAAGAGGTGAATCAATTCTTAAATTGATTCAAAAACTAAAAAAAATCCTGGAAAAATTTGAATTAATTGATGAATCAATTTAGGAAGTTATGAACTCAGTTTTTACATAGTTTTGTTTCAAAAGTGTTTTCTTAACCTATTTACCAGCTAATGAACTTCTCAATTCCATGAAGAACTCAGTTCTTTCATATTATGTACCTATAAAACAAACTTAGGGAAATTGAAATTAGGGGACTTGATATTTTCAATCTTGTGGTGAGAGCAACTACTGTTCTACATCATGAGTTACTTTTTGTTCTCCCATACAGACCTGTAAAATAGAATTTACACTTGCTTTGCTACTACCCAACTAGTTTTAGATCCAGTTTTGATAGTAATCATAGGAACATTTATTTTGGAAATGGATGCCTTAGGTAACCACACTAATTTTTCATTAGGTTTTAGCTTATAGGTACCATTTCTATATAGATAGTGCTTAATATGGTGTCTTTTATGATTGCAATAGAAGTAAGTAATATGTCTATGATTTCTTTTTCACTTTTTCTTCCTTTTTGTTGTCTATATCCTAAGCCAGTCTTACTATGAAAGTCTTTTTGACCATTCAAAAAGTTATTGAGTTTCATTTTGCTACTTATAAAGCTTTGTAATGTTTTTGATAAACTGTCTATTCTCAGATTTATGAGTTTGATATTGATCACATAATTTAACTCTCACTCAATAGTTTTTTTGTTAGGATATTCAAATCATTATTTTATTTTTCTAATTGACTAATTTTCTTAACCAAATTTTCTTTTTCTGCTTTAGCCTGCTTTAATTCAGTTTTGGCTTTCAATAATGAATTATACAATTCAATGCATATATCATCAATTTCTTCATCACTTTCATCATTAGAAGAATTAGACTCATCATAAGAATTAAGTTCCCCTCTAGAGTAAAAGATAGATTCATTAACGAATACTTCAGTGTCATCATCAAGTTTTACTATAAAGCAAAGAAGGGCTTCTTCTTCTTTCTCTTTATATTTTGAATCAATTTGCTCATCTTCCTAAATAGCTAGATCAATTTTCTTATAAGATAATTTTCTTTTTCTCCTTTCATTCTCAAGATGTCTCTTTAGATAGACTGGGCAATCTGGTATAATGTGTCCAGGTTTTTGGCATTCAAAATAATTTAGTGCAATGCTGACACCAAAGTTTCCTTGATCAATTTTGTTCTGATTTCTTCTTTGACGTATAGTTTTTTTCTTTTCTCTGCTCCTGCTTTCTTTAAGAATTCTTGCAACTTTTTGGTTAGTAAGGCCATATCAACTGCATCTACATCACTCTCTAATTCTTCTTCATTAGATTCAACTGTTTTTGCAACCTTTAGTGCTAATTTTTTTCTTTCTTTTGTCATTACCATTTTTCTTATATCTCCTCAACTCTAGTTCATGCTCTTTTAGATTCCCATAGAGCTCCTGAATTGTTGGCATCTCCATCTTAAGTGATTCCTTAATGACAGTCACCTTTGGTTGCCATTTTTCAGTAAGAGATCTTAGAATTTTATACACTAAATCTGCATTGTCAAATTTTCTTCCAAGCAATATTAAATGGTTAGTTATGGTAGTGAATCTTTGAATGAGATCTTTAATTGATTCACCTTCCTCCATCTTAAATATTTCATACTCAGACACTAACACATGCACTTTAGATGCCTTAACTTGTGTGGTTCCTACATGTGCTACTTCTAAGGTGTCTTAAATTTATTTAGCAGTGATACAGTTTGAAATCCTCTCATATTTACTAAAAGACAGAGAGTTGGAGATTATCTATTTGACCTTAGGGGAAAAAAGGTGTCTTTTCCTCTCTTCTTCAGTCCATAGTGACTTAGGTTTAGGATTTTCAACTCCATTAATCAGTGTTTTAGGTGGATCATATCCATCTTCTACAATTTCTCACATATCTATATCAATAGCTTCAATAAGTCTCTAATTTTTTGCTTCCAATAGGTATAATGATGCCCATTAAAACTAGGGGGTTTATGTAAAGAAAGACATTTAGGCAACAATATAAAAGTAGAATCCATAATCTCATTGAAAATAAGAGAGTATCAATAGCCAGAAGCTCTGATACCAACTGTTAGTCCCAAAAAATAGAGATGAATAAAAATGATCTTGCCTTATTTTACGTTTGTAAAATGTGTATACTCTCTTTGAAAATAAATTGGATTCTTATTTGATTTGTAAAAGTGGAAGTCTTTAATAAAATTACCTTTGAATTAGAATTAGGAAGTTAATTGGATAATTAGAATCTTAATTGAAATAACTAATTAGATTTATATAGATTTGAGAGTTAATTAGATAATCAAATCAATTTATATAAGAATGTCAAAATAGTTTGCTTAGCAGTTAAATAGAATTTCTAGTACAACAAAATTATAATAATGTAGTAAGAATAAATTAAAGAATAATAAAGAATTGTAAAGAACAATGAAGACACTACAATTTTTAAAGTGGTTCAAATTTAACTGAAACCATAATTAAAGTCTATATCTACTACATCCATCCTCAACTAGATGACCACTTTTATTAATAACAACAAGATTTAACTGGGCTCCTAAACAATTAGTTTATAACAAGATTTACACTGGGTTCTTGCTAACCTAAACACTACAAAAAAAAATTGTGTTTTCCAACTGAAAATTCCAACGAATAAAAATCTGTTGGAATTTTCCAATAGAAATTCCAACGGATTGTTGTTTTGTTGGAATAATCTGTGAGATTTTCTATTGGAAAAAAATTCTAACAGAAATTTCAATGGATTTTTCTGTTGGAATGACCAAGTGCGAAAAGGCTCTGATTTTAAATATTTTTTTTGAAAATAATTGAGTTCCAACGGAAATTCCAACGGAATTGTCCGTTGGAATAAAAAAAAATTGGTTTCCAACGGACTATTCTGTTGGAATTTTCCAAAACCCTATGTGGTCTCCTGAATCTGTCCATTTCTTCCATTTCTTACACTCTCTCCTACCCATCATTTCCCTCACTCTCCCATTCCTCTAATCAAGCTAAGCCAAAACTGCAAATAAACATCAAAATCAAAAAGAAGCATGCTAAACCTCGAGGATTTCCTTGAGATCCCATTGTTCTTGCACTTGCTCCTTCTGGTTGCATAAAACCTTAGTGTGATTTCGTGTTGACACAGTGAATATGGGTCAGATCCAGTATTCTGAGAAGTATTTTGGTGATACTTATGAATATAGGTATCCCCATTTTTTCGATTGCCTCGTTATTTTTTATTAAAAATTTTGTTGAAAATCACTTCGACGCTGATGCAATAATATTTATTTCAGACATGTAGTTCTTCCTCCTAATGTGGCCAAACATCTCCCTAAGAATCGGCTTCTCTCTGAGGTATGTAATTATGTAATGATTTATATGTCTTTTGATATGCTGTTGATTAAATTTTGGTTACAGTTCAATGGTTTAGATTGTGAAATTCTGTAGAGTTCATGTTGATTGATTATCACACATTTTGTTATTTGTTGATGCAATGAAGAA
>JANHAO010022269.1:0-12257 GCA_026873985.1 Saraca asoca
ACTAAAGGTTAGTAAGCTCTACCTTCACTCTAGATTTGATCTAGGATGCTTTGAGACCTTAAACTAGTGGATCTATGGGAGATTTACTTAGCCAAAAAGGAGAAATTTTTTTGAAATTTTCGACCCTTGCTGCCCCCTTTTGGCCAAGCAAACCTACAATATGACCTTGATAGGTTGTTATTATAATCCAAGTAAGTTGGTGGCATATATGATTAGACATGGTGTCGAAGGACACAAGCAATTCATGTTATAATCATTGACCATTTATGTCCATCACTCTATCCCTTTGATTTACTAAACTAGTGTATATATGTATGTGAAATAGATTTACCTTGCAAGGTAGGAAAGTAATGTGAACTACACACCTAAGTTATGCCACTAATTAGAGCAAAGGGTCAAGATATGTAATGTTTGTTGCCATGCTATGGATGGTGATATGTTCTTCATACATGAGACATGATAGGGATGTTAACATGTTTTATCCATACCATAATGAATTTTACCATTTGAAAATAATGATTCGTTCCATCCAAGCATGATACATTGGACATTTCACTACCTTCTTATTTATGTGAAATGTATGTTCAAAACAAATTCAGGAAGGAAATTGACCAAGTATGATGCATGATAAATGGCTTAGGATAAGGAAAATGTTCTTTCATGATATGAAAGGTTTCCTTGTCTCAAAAAGATTAAAAGTAATAATGATGTTTAGCTACATGATCATTGTAAATAATATGCATTATGCTATTTGTGATGCATGATATATGTGTGAATATGACATATGATTAGGAATGTATATACATGTCATATATGTATTAGGTGTGTGACCAAAAGGATTTTCTACACAAAGTTGAGGTGACGATCTTTTGCTCACTGATTACTTGGGTTGTACTCACCCCTTTAATATTAACATGCAAATGTTAGGCTTTGGATGTGCAGTTTTAGGTAGAAGAGGCTTAAGTGAATGATAGCTGTTAAGACTTGCAAAAATAATAATACTAAACTATCTAAACTAATAACTAAGGTGAGTGCAGGTTGATTCCACAGGGACTGAAGATTCACTTCTATGTGTTTAAAGTGACAAAATGGGGGGTGGATATCTAATTAGAACAAAAATCAAAACAAACAAATTAAATGCATAACAAAATAGAAGGAAAATTAAGTGGAAAAAAGCTTAATCCCAAGGATTCTTGCAACTACTTTAGTGACTGATTTTTTATACTATTTTTTCATTCCCATTTTTGACCGCTTAGCCAAAAAATTAATCAAGCCCAATACATAATTAATCCTTATTAATTTTCTCTTAAAATAGCCAATCAAGCCCAGCACCCAATTGACTCTTATTACTAAATCCGTCAAAGTTCATCACCCTAACCAATTTATCAATAGCATTAAGTTCTTAAAACATCAAGTCTAATTAATTGAATTACCCCAATAGCAATCTAACTAATCATTCTCAATTCTTTAGGAGAATTGATATACCTTAGAAGCAAAATTTTAGAGGACATAGCATCTCATGAAGTACACTCTTGACAACTAAAAAAAAAACTCAAAATCAACTAGCAAAGCAATTTCATTTAAAAAGCAAGAAAATCTGGTATATCCTTACAAGTTAAGCTCTCCATACAATTCTCTTTGTATTTAAGTTAGGAAAGTGTTTCACTCAATTTCATTTCATGAAATGCACTATCATAAGCTTGCTCATCATCAAATCTCCACTACTAACATCACATGCATAGCACAAAATTAAAAGGACTTCATAAGGGTTGTAATATGGCTAAGGGAAAAGGAGAGGAAAGGAATGATAATAATATGAAAGTACAAAATCAAACAAACTAATAGAGTATTGTGACATAGATCTAACAAATAAAGGAGCAATTGAAAATGGAATCTACATCACAAATTTTCACATTTATTATTTTTTTCTTCATTTTTTCACTTTCTTTTATTTTTAGCTTTTTTTCCTTTGAATTCAATTTTCTTGTTTTCTTTCTTTCTCTTAACTTGCATTGAGCTTTTTTTTTTTTATCTTTTTTATCTTTTTCATTTAACCATTAAAATGAATCACAATTACCTATTCACCAAATAATTAGCATAGCCCCACACTTGTTCAAGAGCCCATCCCTACTAATAAATTAAATGTTGTACTAATCCCTAAGATTAGGAAAAGGTAAAGACATTTAAGGCTTAGCTTTCTAATTAGCTACATAACAAGAAAAAGATCACTTAGGCTTAAAGGGACTCAACAATGGTGTATTACAAGGTAGGCTAAAAGCACAAAAGTGACTCAATTAAAGAATATCTTAATCATATTCATGGATGCATGTGCTAATATAATCTCAAAAATATTCAAAACAAGTCTAGAATAACAATTTCATGAAAGAAAATCACACACTTGAAGGAAGCCAATGTAATCTTAAAAAGATTCAAAGTAAGTTCTAGGGCAACAATTTCATAAAAGAAAATCACACATATGAAAAAAGAGGAATCTGACACAAATAATCAAAATTGGCTCAAAATCTCACACATTGTATGTTTACTAAAATCATCCTCAAAAATTTTAATTTCATCATAATGCTAATCAAATTCAAGAATCAAAATGAAGACAATTTATACAATCAAGTTATGCAACCTACTCAAGGCCAAAACAAATTCATCATCAATGAAAAACTCCCAAAACAATGGAAAGCAATTTTTTTTCACACATAAACAAAGCAAAATAAAACAAATATAAAATCTCCCTTACATTTAATTTTTACATTGTCTACAATATAGTACAAAACATCAACAAATCATGGGCATATAAAATAAAAGAGGTAGGGAAAGAGGGCAAAATGCTTGGGTTGCCTCTCAAAAAAGTGCACTTGCTTAACATCATTGGTTTGGCGGTCCATTAGTTCTCTTAACCAAGATCATGAACTCTTGATACCACAAAATTTTCCTGGCACCCAAGAACTCCAAAATCCATCTTCAATGACTCAAAATTTTTGTTATTGGATGAAACTAATTATCCTATGAAAATTGAGTCAAGAGCGTCAACATCCTACACTAAAGGGTTACCAACATAAAAAAAACACATAGAATAATCTTTAGGAGGATATTCCTTGGCGTTATCAAAGATAATATAATATAAGGTATCACTATTAAACTCCATGGTAAGAGAACCAATATTCACATCAATTTTTATTGTAGATGTCTTCATGAAAGGTCTACCTAAAATGATAGGAGTCAAATTGCTAACTGAGGGATCATCGAGTACTTTCAAAATATAAAAATCTATAGGGAAGATAAAAGTATTCACTTATACTAACACATCCTTGAGCAATCTTATAGGAATCACATTAGACCTATTTACTAATTAGATCACAACATCAGTTTTCTTTAATGATCTTAAATTCAAAGATGTATAAATAGAATAAGGCATGATATTTATAAATGCACTTAAGTCTAATGATAGCTATCGGGATAGGCCGAAAATAGTGCTAAACTATTTAAGTTAATAGCTAGAGTGAGTTTAGGTCATTTCCATAGAGATTGGTGATTCATTTCTATACGTTTACAGTAAGAAAATGGGGAGTTGGTTATCTAATTAGGCTAGGAATTAAATCAAACACATTAAATGCATAACAAAATAGAAGCAAACATGAAGAAAGTCAAATAGTGAAAAGCTTAATCTAAGAGAGTCTTGTAACCAATTCTGTAATTGATCCTTGACACTATTGTTTTATTCATATTTTGACTGCTTAGCTAAGGTACTAATTAAGCCCAATACCTAATTAATCCTTGTTGATTTCTTCCTAATTTTGCCAACTAAGCCTAGCACCTAGTTGACTTTTATTACTAAATTAGTCAAAGCCTAATACCCTAACTAATTTGTCAATATCATTAAGTTCTAAAAACATCAAATTTAATTAATTGAATTACCCTAGCAGTAATCTAACTAATTACCCTTAATTCCCTAGGAGAATTAATTTACTCTAATAGCAAATCAATACCCTATTGCTACCTCATAACCAAATAACTAGAAATAATAAAATTGCCTATAGAAATTTGGTTAACATTAATTTACAATGAATAACTAATTAATTGACCACTTTACTCAATCATTCATAGCAATGCTATGATTGATTCTTAACATTATTCTTTCATTCCTATTTTGACCACTTAGCCAAGATACTAATTAAGCCTAACATCTAATTAATCCTTATTGATTTCTTTATAAATTTGCCAACTAAGCCTAGCAGCCAATTGACTCTTATTGTTAAATCAGTTAAAGCCCAACACCCCAATCAATTTGTCAATATCATTAAGTTTTAAAAATATCAAGTCTAATTAATTGAATTATTCCAGTAGTAACCCAACTAATGACTTTCAATTCTCTAGGAGAATTGATCTACTCCAGTAGCAAATCAACACCCTATTAGTACCTCACAACTAAACAACCATAAATAATGGAATTACCTATAGAAATTCAGCTAGCATTAAATTACCATGAATAACTAATTAAGTAGCCACCTTAGTCAATCATCTACAACAATTATAAGTAGTAAAATTAGATAATCAAGAGAATCAAATTACAAATAAATTAAATTTAAGTGCAAGTCTCACAATTAACAAATGAATTAGTGCAAAAATTCTCTTAGATTGAGATGAAGGTTTAACAAGACATGAATACAAAAATAAAATGAAAAGTAAAAGGAAAAGAGAAAATCTAATTAGGGTTGGAGTTTTGCACTAGCAAAGCTCATTTCCTTCCAAAACTAGAGATAATACAAAAAAAGTTCTTATAATTGTAGTTCAATTAGGTATTTATAGGCTCATTGTACTACCTTTTGTTAGACTATTAATTAATGTTTAAATAAGGCTTCAATAGAGGTGGATCTCTTCATTTAAATTGTAGCCTTGTCTCTTAGGAGTCCAATAGCCTTGACCTTACATAAAAACTCGATTTCTAGCTCAAGTTATAGGTTAAAAACCAAGATAACTTTTTAGAGCAGTCTAACCCATAATAAAATTAAACACTTAAGTTCGCAACCATGTAATTAATTCAAAACGGCATATTTTTCCCTCAAGCCTTTCTTGAAAGTCACTAGGATGGATATTAGCTATCCTATGGGCTTAAGTTTGTACCAAAATAATGGGTGGAGCTCCACTTATAATGAAAATACTGAAGCTGGTTCTTAGTCATAGGTCAGCACTTTGTTCCAACTTGTGGGCTTTATTTGACTTCCAAAATGGCTGAATTAGGCTAGACACTCTCATAAAATTTTTAGATCTTTCTCTTAAATTTCCATAGACATAAGAAGCACCTAAAATTGAGGTCTAGAGCTTAAGATATGCTAAAAATCTAAATTAGTCTGAAATAATATAAATTTACTAAATAAATTCAATTAAGGACAAAAGCTGAGTAAATCACAAAATCAATTTCAAGCATCTAATTAAGAGCATAAATATGAAAAATGACTAAGTATAAAGGGATATAAAATATGTATAAATTATGTTCATCATCTAGCATGGTTCTGACCAATGGAACATGAGATAGTGAAGGAATCTAGATCCTTACATTTTTAGGGTATTTTTCTTTGTATTACTACAGATAAAGTCTCCATAATGCTTATTTTCTTATTATCTTTCAATTTCTTTCTGGTTGTGCCTAGTTCCTTAAGAAACTTTGCATACCTAGGAATTTATTTAAACATATCTAGTAGAGGGATGTTCCCTTCCACTTTCCTCAAATTGTCTAGGATGCTTCTTTCTTATTTTTCTTTAGTTTTCTTTGTCAATCTACTAGGGAAGGGGGGCAGAAGGGGAGGAAAGACTAGAGTTAAACAAGAACTATCTTTTTGTTTGATAGGTTTTGCCTTATTATGCTTTGAAATGTTTTTCTACATCATGAAACTAGTTGCTCAACTTTAGCTTCTACTTCTTTACCACTCTTCAACAATATTGCATTAACCTTGTCTCTGGGGTTCATAACTATTTGGAAGGCTAATCTATCTATTGCTTGAGTTTCTAAGATATAGGGTGCTAAAGCATTAGCAACTGGGAAGAGTATCAGGAAAAATTCCTCAATCAATATAGGGCACTGAAGAGGTAGCTCGTGCTTCCTATTATCTCATTATAATCTTTCAACACAAACATGAGTCGTTGAAAAATTACATCGTCGAGGGCCCATTTGATGAGAGCATCTTGACAGTGATCTCGGTAGGATTTCGTAAGGATGGTAAGTTGTACAAAAGCATATACAAATCTATAGTGGCAGACCTGGGTGAATTTTATGATCGAGTTGTCAAACAAATTAGATGGAAAAAGACCTTTGGTTTAGAGAATTAGAGGGACAAGGTGAGAGGCTCTAAGTAGAGTAAGAAGAGAAACAATAAGGGTTAGAAGACCAACCCCACTGGCCACCTTCCAAAGAAAGTAAGAGTCAAGTGACCTCAGCCTCTAAGTCACCATAATTATTATAGCATCCTATCAGACACCTCGAATAGGATATTTGTAATAGAAAAGGGCAAGGAAGACTTTAGGATTCCCACTCCTTTGAGAACTCCTCATGGAAATAGAAACACGAACAAGTTTTGTGCTTACCATAATGAAGCCAGACATAACACTTCAGATTATCGAGCCCTCAGAGACGCGATCGAAGATTTGATCAAGAGGGCCATCTAAAAGAATATGTGCTACGGCTTGCAGGGTAGTACCCCTCTTGGCCTTAGCGGGATCCCGAACAAGAGCAGTTCATCGTAGTTAGAATCACACTTTAACTTTGTAATGAAACATGTAAAAAACAACCTGAATTTTGATGTATATAGTTTAGGTGAAGCCTTAGGAAATGTTAGTTTAGAAGTTTGCCCTCGAGATGCAAGCTCTCTTGTTTCATCTTACAATTGTATCCTTTTGAGTTTCAATTTAAATTTCTATCGCATTAGAACAAACTACTTCATGGCACCGTCCTGATGTGATCAAGTGTGCATATGACCAAATTTCCTAGGCACCAAATGCACACTATATCACTATACACATGACCAACTTTCTTAGACACTATGTGCATATGATCTCGTCGTGCATATGACTAACTTTCTTATGCACAGTATGCATATGACCTCCAACTCGTGTATATAACCAACTTTCTTAGGCACCATATGCATGGTGCTTCGACTTGCACATGACCAACTTTCTAAGGCACCATGTGCAAGTGACTTTGTTGCATATGTGACTAACTTTCTTAGGCACCACATGCATGTGATACTTAATCTAGCATGCACATGACCAACTTTCTTAGGCACCATGTGCATGTGATCTCATCATATGTATGACTAATTTTCTTAGGCACCATACGCATATGATCTCATACTTGACAGGCATATGACCTACTTTCTTAGGCACCATGTGTGCCCCACCTTATAAATCATGTATATGATCAACTTTCTTAGGCACCATATACATGCTATCTTCAGTATGGACGTGACCAACTTTCTTAGGCACCACATGTATGTGACCTCATGCATACAACCAACTTTTTCAGGCACCATATGCATGCAACGTCTAGTTTGTGCATATGAATAACTTTCTTAGTCACCATATGCACACCATTTTCCTATGCACATGACCAACTTTCTTAGGCACCATGTGCATGTGACCTCTTATTAATCATACATGTGACCAATTTTCTCAGGCACCATGTGTATATGACTTAAAGCTCACAACTCTCATATGACCATACACTTGTAGCTCTCATGTGACTAAATACTCACAACTCTCATGTGACCAAATATTCATAGCTCTCACGTGACCAAAAGCTCGTAGCTCTCATGCAACCAAATGTTCATAACTCTCAAGCGACTTAAAATTCATAGCTTTCATGTGATTTTTATTAGGCATAACCTTCATGTTACCTAGATTCTTTGTTCATCAAGAAGTGTGGCCAATTGGTTACTTAAATATCTCATTTTATTATGATGATCAGTTAGAGTTCATATTATCGGTGATATACAGAATATCCAAATAATAGTATACAAGAAATGCAAAAAGAAAGTCATTTATTAAAAAGCTTCAACGAGGTAAATTTACATAAGAAAGAGTCAAAATACAAGTCAGGCACACTACAACTATACATTTTGGAAGAAGGATTAGCCCTCCAGAGAAGAGCCTTAATCAACAGAAGGGCCGACGAGTACTCTTGCTTTTCAACTCTTTCCCTTGCCGCCCTCATTGGTTCAAAAATCCTTTCCAGCTCTCCACCCAGTTTTGATAGTCTGAGGGAGACAAGCTTGACTAGTCGAAAAGGAGCAACCCCAAGGTATCACTGTGAGGAAATAATCCAAGATCTATATAAGATCTTCCTAAATCCTCGAATAAGGATTGCCCAAAAAAGGCTTCCTATATGGCAAACCATACACACCTTATCAGAAAAGCAAACCATTAGAAGAATGGAGGGCTTATCTGAGGTTCCCATCGAATCTCTGAAGAAGGAAGGAAGACTTCCTTTGTCTTAAATAAGAGCAGTTTGCTCCCACTGGAGAGTCCATGAAATAGCTCCTAACCACTTTCATTAAGTGCCTTGAAAGAAAACAAGGCTGACTCACTAACAATTATGAGGCACATACTATGAAGGGTGTGGCCTGGAACATATGAAATGATAGGCTGACCGTGGACTTTGACTGCACACTGATATATGAATAGAGGACATTGGCATACAATAACTACTAGTCCGTGAAGCAAACTAACAGTTTAGGGGGTTATGTTATAAGCATATTTCAGTACATGAGAAAACGAGCTGACAAAGTTAGTTACAGGGATAAGGTCTAGGTAAGAGAAGACTAGCTCGCATAGCTAGCGATCCACTCTACAGGAGCTCACTTCACGAGCTCATCATCATTTCTCGGAGACTAGTAGCGACCTCAAAGCAAAGGTCTCAACTCGCGAAGTGAGGCATATTGCCTGGCCAAAAGGTTCAATGAGACAAAGCACTAGACAAGGGACCCACCTACAGAAAGCAACCTATAGGAGCTGATTTGCAAGAGTTTATATTGTCTTGTACATTTAATATTTGATGTAACTCATTTATAACTTGTAAAATTACAATTGTAACCTCTCATTTTCTATAAATGGGAGGAGGGAGACTATTGTGGAAAGAGGCCGAAAAAGCCATACTGAAACTCTATAGAAATTCTTTTAGATCAATACATTACCATGGACGTAGGGACCGATACTATCCGATTTTGGCCGAATCATATTAAAAATATTGTGCATTTGCCATTCTTCCTTTTCATCTCCATTGTTTTTTATCCTAATCAATTGGAAACCAGTTTGAGTCCATAAGAATCTTTCCCATTGATTGGAGTTTGGCCCAGAACCAAATTTTACCAGCAACATCATTAGAGTTGTTAATAGACTAATCTATTCCGTTTATAGATCAGTATGTATCAACAAATTATAAATAAATTAGATTGAATCTATCAATAAAAATTATGGATTTTCATTTTAATAATTCAAGTCTTCATTTGTATAGTCAGCAAGTCTAAGGAATTAACTGACCATTCAATTTTTTAGAAAAACCTTTTTAAATTTATTTTAAATAATTACTAACTTAAAATAATAATTCTAAGTTTAAAACATTTTAAAATTACATGCTTCTACTCATTTTAAATGCTAAAATATCCATAAAACATTATAAAGCATCCAAAACTATTTTAAGTAGTTTAATTCATAGATAATAATTCTGTCATGAAACACATTCCATATCCATATTGTTGTGGGTATTTTTGAGGTCATATAAATGGACTAGTAAAATCACAATGAACAAACTCAACTAATAATTACCTAACTCATCTAAGATCAAAGTCGCTAAAGCAAGTCATCAGGTCACTAAATGTAAACTCAGATCGTTTGTCAATAAGGATCAAAGTAACCTTATATATAGCTTTAAGTCATTAAGGACGGGGTTTAGCCTGTAGTTTGAAGCATGTTTTCCCAGCCATCCAGAAGCTTACTATGATTCAATCTAAAAAGGAGTCAACTTTTAGATTTGAAAATTAATTGTCTATCCATTTCCAAATTAAATATTATCTATTATGAAAGTGTAATCAATTCATAATTATTGTGAATTGCATTCAAATTATGATGCCTCAGCCATTATAAATAGGGATAGAAATCATTGTATAGAGAAGAGGCAATGAATATATACTGTTACTTAGTAAAAAAATACACAAAAATAAATAGTCGTGAATGTAGGCATTGATTTAGGCCGTACTATGTTAAAAACTTTCTGGTATCTTCTTATTCTTCCGCTCTCTCTTTCTTGTTATCTTGCATTTTTGATTTGCAGTTTGGATTTTAGATTTTAGTTGATTAGATTTGTACGTCAACACACATGTAATTCATAAACTATAAATATATAAGTAACATAAATAAGTTGTTTAAATCCTTAATAAGTAATCCAAAGTCTAATAAGTTGACAAGGAAGAGAAAGGCCGTTGTGAACTGCGTGTGTCGTTGTGAAGTGCGCACCAGTGTCAACAAATAGAGAACGGTGAGTGTACTGTGACTGTATGCGAGTGAAAAGGAAACCTAAAGGGCTGAAGGCAAGTGAAGGTGGATTAATATTTAAATTGGGCCAGTTTTATAAGTTGTAATGGAAGTTGGGCTTATGTTATGTAATGTGCTTTAGTAAGTAAAAAATTGGAACTAGCCTATGGACAAATGGGCTTAGTCAACACAAACTAGAGACCAGACTTAAATAAGTGTGCATTTAAATAAACTTTCATTCTAGATGTTTTAATCTGTATTTTTTAGTAGACAAACGGGCCAGCCCGTGAAGTACAGCCTGATTTGATGGCTCTACTTGTCATCTTATTTCATTATATGCATTTTGTCTTTAATGATAAGTTTCTTCCTTTATATTTTAATTTATAAGTGTAGCTTCCATAGTAAAATAAATACCTCAGTAAAGTCAGTTTGTCCACAAAACTTATCTTAGAAATTTTGTCTCGACATCTTTTTTGAATTTATTATGTAAGAATGTTCTTTTCACGACATAATATATTCAAATTGTTAATCAAAATTTCTTTTTAATATAGAATATACTTTGGAATTTAGTGATGCTCTTTCTTTCTTCATGTTAGATATATAAACCCATTAATCGATCCTACTATATTGAAGAGGGCATATATTTGAAAAAGGGTTTTTGGGTTGTTAAAGTTAGATTGTTTAAGATTAGGAAGTGGTACTATGCTAAATGGCCAATAGAAGTTAGTTACTAATTTATTACAATAATGTTTTTCTTAATCTTACAATTTTATGTTAATATGAAAGTGATTATGTACATATTAGAAGGGAGGTACATCACCATGTGGTTAATATGTTCATGGAAATTGAGTAGAACTATTAGCAAATTAGTCATTTGTCTCATTGCAATTAGTTTTTTTTTTGCTTGCTCCATGTTGCAATTGTGCTTATTTATTTCATCTTACCATGCCCCTTTTCTTCTTCATTTTATATATCCATTTTAGATACATTACTTAAATAATAGAATTTTGTTTTCTTCTGTAAGAGAAGTGAGATTCTAATTGCATCCTGCTGCTGGGTTTCAATGTAGCAAGCAAAGTGGAAAAATTAAAAATTTTTGAAATCCACCAAGGATCCATGCATAAAATATAAACTAATTGATTTAGATAATACCTTATTGCGTTGTGTTTAATGTAGAATGCAACAACACAGGTTTCGTCTCCTTAAGGTGTTGCGGTTTGATCCAAAAGTTAGCAACACAAATTAATGAATCTTCATCTCTTGTGATGTTGCAGTTTGATGCAAGGTTGCGGGATGATGTAGAATCATGAACACAGAGATACGAGTTGATGTAGAATCACTAACACAGATTAACAAATCTGTGTCTCTACAGTATCCACACACGAGTAAGACAAAACTCTAATCACTCGGATGGAACTACCTCTCTGGTAGAAGACGACTCTCTCTAATTTTCTAGGAGCACTCAATTGCTTTTTTTTTTTTATAGAAAACTATCTCTATTCGACTAGCTACTCACTAATCCCTTAAATGTTATATTTAAAAAGCCTAGGGTTTAGTGAGAAAAGACCTAGGTTTAGTCCAACTGAAAGTTCTAGTCCTAACCCAACTGAAAGTCCTAGTCCAATAGAAAGTGTAGAAAGGATTTTGGGCTTAAGTTATTAAATTAGTCTAACTAATTTTAATAATTAAGCCCAATGTAATATAACATTAATAAAGCCCAAAGTAAT
>JANHAO010022270.1:0-12253 GCA_026873985.1 Saraca asoca
GGCTCAAAAAAAAAGACAAATGGAAACCGGGAGAGAGGGGTTATTTTTTTGTTCATCCTTCCAAAAATCTTCATTTTTTATTGGGTTATCCTAAAAAATAAGGTGGATCCCCCCCCCCCCCCCCCCCCCAAAAAAAAAAATAAATGAAAAGGAAGAAGTATATGGGTGGTGCTTTATTATGAGTTCCTGGTTCTGCATCTTTTGTTTTTACAAACTTTAGTTATCTGTGCCGATTGGTGTTGGCCTTGATCAAGAGTAGCGCTGCCACCGCCCAATTAAGAGAGCATTAATGCTCATTGGCTACTACTAGTAAATTGTGAGCACTCCTTCTGATTTTATTGTAAATTTTCATCTGTGTTTGCAGTTCCCTATAACTGCTATACGTGAAATCAAAATCCTAAAGAAATTACACCATGAAAATGTGATCAAGCTGAAAGAGATTGTGACTTCTCCAGGTACGGTTTTGAAGACCTATATGTATATGTGCTTGATTGCAATATGTTATCACTTATCAACATGACTTAGGCCTTTAATTGATTGTTTTTATTTCATTTATAACATTTTTTCAGGCCCAGAAAAGGACGAACAAGGGAGGCCTGGCAAGTTCTTCATTCTTATTGTTGCTAATTAGCTGATCACTTCATTTCCAATTTCAAAACGTTTTAGATCATCTCTCCCTCTCTGTCTCGTGCATTGCAGATGGCAATAAATATAAAGGTGGCATCTATATGGTCTTTGAATACATGGATCATGATTTGACAGGTCTTGCTGACCGACCTGGGATGAGATTTACAGTTCCCCAAATTAAGGTATTCTAGTGTTACTTATTTTAAATGTTTTTAGTTATCCTTTTTAATAATAGGCTGAGTTTCCTTTTCTTGTCAAAGTGCTACATGAGACAGCTTTTGACCGGGCTTCACTATTGTCATGTAAATCAAGTACTTCATCGTGATATAAAAGGTTCGTGCAGAAGCAGTATTTATTGTTATACCTCCTTGTTGGACCTCTTACACCTGTTTGATATAAATTTTCTTCTGCAGGTTCTAATCTTCTTATAGACAATGAAGGCAATCTGAAACTTGCAGATTTTGGACTGGCACGATCATTTTCTAATGACCACAATGCAAATCTTACAAATCGTGTCATTACATTATGGTATAGGTAAATGGTCCTCATCTCGTTACAGTCTTGTTTTAGTCAGGGCCTCAAAAAGTGCAATGGGGAATAACCAAGGGGAGGGGAGTAGGAAAGAGGCAATTGCTCCTGCTGATTTTGTGATCATAATTCAGACCCCCTGAATTGTTGCTTGGGACAACGAAGTATGGGCCTGCTGTTGATATGTGGTCTGTAGGGTGTATTTTTGCTGAACTTCTACATGGAAAGCCCATCTTCCCTGGAAAAGATGAGGTTAGCAATATTTCTCTATATGTGACTAGTGTAATTTATATTTTCATTTTTTTTTTTTGGTTTTTTTTGGGGGGGGGGGGGGGGGGGGGGGGGGGGGAAGCACACAACCAAAACCATGATGGGAAGCTTTCAATAAGTCTGGATTTTCTAATTTCAAGCATATGAAACCAAGAGATAAGCAATTTAGATTGATTGGAATACATCTAGCATAAAAATTTTCCAAGTCCATCTTTAGTTATACAAGATCTTGGTTAAAGACTAGTATACTATCATAGAGGGTTCACTTAAGGATAGAAGTCCCATAATAAATCAAGATGCTAATTAAGAAAGAAAGATAACGCATTTATACAAATTAAAAGACCATGAAGGCATTTTCAATCTTCACTTTTGTTCCCAAAAATTAAAAAATTATCCTTATCCAGTTCAAATGCTAGTTAAATAAACTAATAATAGTGTGGTCTATAGTGAGGGGCTTGAGTAGTACCATGGAGGTCTAAGGTTCTACCTCCTCACCAACAATGCACTACTAAAAAAAATTAACTAACAGAAACTATACATTGCTAAAGTAAATACCACATGAAACAAATAATATTTTTCTAATAATCACTCCCATTTTCTCCCTCCACTCTTTTATCATTTTTTTCTTAACTGCATAGACATATTACATGTGTGTGCCACTTTCTAGTGCAACTTCAGCAATTTATATATTGACATCAAAAGAGAACAAAAAAAATGCTGAATTGAAATAGGGGATTGAAAATTTGGAAGTAGGTTTTATAAGGCTATAGTTACCTGTTTTCATAAGGGCTTCCATTCTAGAAAGCAGTCTTTTGTTTTGCATTATGGGAGTCTCATTTAGATCAACCTCCCTAAAACTACCACTTGAACCCTTTGATGCAGAGAGACCTGCAAACTCAGATGTTGTCTCAGCATGTGCAATGTCCATTGCTAGCTTGGCTTCCGTTGGGAAGAACAATCTTGCAAATGCCACTGCACCACGTAAAAAATGTTTATAATATGGTTTAGGTCATACTTATATTAACGATAACCTGAACCCGCCACCAAAGTAGAAGCCATTATCAGAACCTAGGAATTTGTATAAATAAACAAATTAAATATCAGGTATATAGAGAGAAAGACATCAAAAAGGACCAAAAGTTTAATAATTGATAATTGCAGGCTTGCTAGTTTAAGAGATTATTCTGATTATTTCTTTTGTCCATTGATAGATGGCGTCTTCTCTTGGTACATTGAAATTGATCAAGCTTAGCTCCACAAAAAATGCTAGCCTTAAAGCTGCAATACAGAAAGAATTCATTTCAACATGAATATCCCTGTTACAGCATCTTACCTGCAGGTAGTCAAATTAAGTATTTGGAGGAACTGCATCACCTGGCCACATTGTTGCCATAACTAGTTGAGATCAGCCAGCATACAACCTAATAAAACCAAATTGGAGTTTACCATTTATCACATCAAGTAAATCCACTCTCCCCTATTTGAGGCCATACTTTACACGGTCATTTTCATGAATTACTTCTGCACATGTAATTATTTAGTTTCAGCTTGACCCATTCTCTTCCCTTGGGTCAATCCCCATCTCAAGTTATGATAGTTTATGACTATTCTCATTGTCTTTTATCTCCCTTTTATTCCCAGCATTTGGGTGATGATACCTACACCTTTGGAACCCTAAAATCTAAAGCACAGCATAAACTATATAGCAGGAAGTTTTCCTGAATCCATCCTATGAATCCTGTGTCTGTAAGCTAATGTGTTGAACCTCAATTTTCCAGCAACATTTCAATTACCAAAATTATAATTAAGGATTCCTCAGTTTGAAATCCAAAATACCAAACTTCAGAACTGTTAGACCTTCAAAGTATTAAGCAGCCAGTGAATCTTGCTGACACCACTGTATTGTCATAACATAAAGCTGACTTACTCCAAGAGTCCAAGACAGAAGAGTCTAGAGTCAAAATCATATCTCAACAATTCTGATGAGATAACCCTTGATTACTTTTATCAATTCCAGGAATCCTCCAGATAACATACATGCACACAACAAACAACGGGCGGATCAATATAGTTGCCTGAAGAAATTAATTTGTAAACCAAACATGATAAGATCCATCTTCTTAGAAGCCTGTTTTTCACCTTTAAAATTCATAAAACCATCATTAGGATCACCTTTTACAGTTTAAATTAGGTTTTGTTGTTGCTACAATAGCTTTGGTGGTAGATTGCTTCAATGTAGTCAGATTGATTCACCAAAATTGACAATTAAATAATCGATATACCCTATTAAAAGACAAGAAAGGAGAAAGAGAATATGACCTATGACATACCTCTATTCTCAAGGTATAGCAACTTCATGTGAAGATCATCAGCCATAGTTTGTGAAGATATAGAGGCATTTCCAGCCATTGGATTCCTACGCATTTCTCTTTCAAGGACATCGATACATATTCGATCTTTGTTTGTTTCCTTCCCTTGTTCTGTTTTTGCATGATAGTCCTTTGGCCTTGTCAACCTTTTGCAGAAGCTAACAGCACTCTGACCATCTATTGTCAATTCTGATGCACAAGCCCCTTTTGTAAGAAGGGAAACTATAACTGAAGGGTCCTTACGCATGGCAGCAATGTGAAGCACAGTGTAACCTTGAGAATTCCGAAGGTTTACATCAGCCAGACCCAAACCGAGCACCTCGGAAACAACTTTAGGATCACAATAAGCTGCAGCATAATGGAGAGCATTAGCTTCATCTAGAGTTATGTCTGACTCAGTTAATAAAAGCCTAACAAGCTCAACATCATCCGAGTCCAATGCCTTATGGATTCTACTGATTCTCTTTTGACGCAATGGGTCCACCACAGGAGCATTATCATCGATGTCCTGCTGGGAGTTGTGACGGAGAAATTTAATTCTCTCTGAAAGTTCATGGGGAAGCTCCTTCTCAATTGAGATGTTGTTGAGGTCAGATCGTGCCACCCTATCAATGCATTGATCAGCAAGTTGACTCAATCGACAATGGAAAGCAACAGTGAGGATTGGGATAACATCTTCTACAAGAGCCTTCCCCACAAAGTTAAGAAGGCGTCGCTGCAAGTATACAAAGTACTATATTAATGTCCTCGATCCTTCATCCTGATTAAACAGAATATTGCAAGTGATTTAGACATTGAAACAACTTGCAAAAAATTTCTCAAGCATCACCACAAGAACTAGAAGTCAATTTTACTAAGTGTTCTAAAATGTGCTGAGCGGAATTATAGACCAAGGGCTCTAGCATCTAGGTGCACAATGCAAGGTACAAGGCATATACATTTGCATGAACAAAGCAGCAAGATATTTGGTTTATGTAATATAAATATAATCTTATAATCCATACTACTTCCAAAATAAATCTTTGATGACTAGATATAAATTGCACAAATAATTTATCTAAATATTAAGTGCATAATTTAGGTAGTATGTGTGTTAGACAATTTATCCATAACTTGCCATAATAAATGTTTACTTAATTCCTGGTATATTCGATTCTCATATTCCAGAACCCTACTATTTTAAATCCTTGATTTCATTTCATTCCATATCTGATACTTTTCTAGGTTGCCTTCATTCCAAACTAGTTAATGACTTAACATTCCTTCCTAATTCTAAGTTATCAAAGTTATTTATCCATCCATTCTCTTAGATGGGTTTGAAAGCAGTCATCTAAATTTCCTCTCTATCAAATCAACATTTCCCATTTATTTCTCAATTTATCAAGTTTGACTGTTCATTTTCTTTCTCGTATACTTGTTGTTGCATAACTTCTAATGTGCTACATCTAATACTTTGACTCTCTTCTAGTTTACCTAATTACTTGACTGAATGTTGTATGCCAGCTTTTTCTCTGTCCTCTTTTCTTTTTCTTCTTCCTAGCAAAGAAAAACTACAAAAAGCCAGGGCTGTAGGAGGCACCAGCCTCTAGCACCTTATGCCTCACTGGAGGCAAACACTAGAGGGCAATAGGTGTGCAACACCTCAATTCTCTGAAACAGCATCTCCACATCTCCTGCACCTGAACAATAATAAGAAACCTTGCCCTGAACAATAATAGCAATCATTGCACCCTGGGTTTATTAACATCATATTAAATGGTTTGCTTCTGGAAAGGCAAACATTTACACGGAAGCAAGATTATTTGCTTAAATATTTGGATTGTAGATGCCATTACCATAAAATTCTGGCAACTTAACCGAGTTAGGAGTATAATGTTTTTTAGAATGATCTTATGCATGTCCCTGAATTTGAGGTCAGCTCAGGGCTGGAAGCTAAGTGAAAAAATTGTTCTCAGGCAGTCAATGATTGTCACATGAAAGCATGCACATAACATTCTGATAGTGGCCAACTTTTGAGCCCATACTCATAACTAAGCGGAATGAATAACCATATTTACAACTTTAGATAATAAACTCCAGTAATTTGTATTTGAAGCATACTTTGTTTTTCCATAATTTCTTTTCCTTCAACTGAATCACCAAATATTTGTGTCTTGTCAGTCAACTTTCTTTTAATTTTTTGAACTTTATAATTTTATGAAAGAACTAACAGACCATTGGAAGAGGCTGGGAAAGGTGGTGAGAGAGAGAGAGAGAGAGAGAGATAGAGAAATGTTAGATCTGACTGAGTGTAGAGGTTGAGTCATGGTAAAAAGAGAGATCAGTAACTGGGAAGCAAAATATGTAGTAAACCAAAAAAAAAAAAGAAAAAAAAGAAAAGAAGGTTGCAAACAAAATTTTAGTTAATTATTATTATAATAGCCGATTTGTGAAGTAGTAGTAAATTATTAATATAACCACTGATATGTGACAAGTTTAAGTCACTCAGTATAGTCACCACTGAACAATTTCTCGGTCAATTATTATTAGCGCCACCAATCAATTTCCAACAACAGGCTACTTGTCCTATAGGCTGTAACAGAAATTGGACTAGTGGAGGCCAAGATTCAAATAATGGTCCTCACTTTAAGCATCCACTTGGATTTATATGATATTAATAAAAATTCATCAAAATGAATTTTGACGCATGCCACTTAAACAGTTAGTGTTCCACATCCAAGGGAAAGGCTTTTACTAAAATATTTATATATATATCTCGGAAAATAAGGGGCTTGTTTGGTAACTGTTTTTAAAAATAATTTTCTGTTTTTCCAAACAGGCCCAAGATGTTAACAACATATGTACAATACAAAAAGAAGCTATAAGAAGAGCAGGTATCAGCATAATATCATAAACCTTCAACTTTCTGGACTCCCCAAATCTCACGTGACCACAAGTTAAATGATATGCTTCAGTTCAGGTAATGTTCTCTTTAGAATTATAGATAGAATATGAACCTGGAAAAGCGAGACCAACTCTGGTATTTGAAAAATGGAGGAGGCATACATCAACTCCACAGTAAAGTTTATTGCAGGCCGACAAGCATCATGAACACATATGTTGTCAACACAAGTTGACACCTCCATTGGACAGGGCTTGAGTTTGCCAGTATACAAATAGCCAAGGAATATGAGGAAAGCTTCATACCCAACTTTGCCATAAGGCAATAATTCAGTCATATAATATTCCGGTTTGCCTTCTTTCTCTGAAGATTCTTTCTTACTCTTGAACCATTCATGGAAAAACTTACTTCTAGAGGCCAGAATACAACGGTGAACACTAACAGGAGTTCCTTCAACAATGATATTGGCATCACTATAATTAGAATTGGACTCAACTAAGAGCTGCCCCAAATTTGAACTAAGCTTACTCAAACTGATTACTTCAAGATTTGGTCCAGGAACAGATCCATAAGAAGAGCATAAGTTGTGGCTAACTGAACCATTTGATAAATGGGATGATGCCGAAACGCTCAAAGATGATGATGGTTCAGCTGAATAAGCCATTTTAATCAACTTTAGGAGTGGAGTAAGACTAGTCCATCTCTACTGAAATCAGAACTCACAAGATTTCACACTTAGCAGTTAGCACCAAAATGGGTTTCCTAATTACTAACAGATGAGATATATGTACTACCAAGTAGGACTCTGTTGTAGCAATGACCGAAGAGCAAAAATAATCTCGAAAGGGATATTACAATAAATAACTTTTAATAGAGAAACTAAGGATGTTAGTTATATTACAGGAAATCACTGACTAAGAATGCGTTAGCTGTAAAAGTAAAATCATGTGATAAAATACAAGAAAACTCAACCAAAACACTTATAAACAGCCACTACTAAAATCCTGAAACAGCACAGTTAAAACAAAAATTGACTTTGAAAATTAGGTGAAAACAGTTGGCAATTTCTATTATATCTATTAGAAAAGCTCTCCCCAAAATCCCAGAAAGTATATGCATATGCAAAGTAACATATGATCAATATCTATAATGATCCTGTATTACAAAGCAAAAATGCAAAAGATCAAATCCAAGCTAACATATGAAGAACAAATTTCAGATTATATACAAAACCAACCACTCTAAACTTGTCAAGGCACAACTTAAAATCAATCTCGTAACCCAAAAAAGAAACACCCACCGACTGAAATTCTGTTTGTTGCACTCAGATCCATCCAAAAACCAGAAAATCTAATACGAGAACAACTCAGAGGAAGCACAGTACAAACTGAAATCAGAAAATGTCTACATCAAATTCGACGAAATTTCTGAAAGGGATAGCAAAAAATCAGAGTGAAGAGAATAACAATAAGAAAAATTAAACAAACTCGCCAAGGTAAAACCAGGAGGATTATCGTCAAAGCTTCAATTGTCGGTTTAACAAGCACAGAGATGAGAGTCCAGAAAGAGGAGAGAGAAAGAGAAAGTCCACAGGAGAGAGAGCAGCGCAGCGAGTCAATAGTGGAAAGGTCTGTCGTGAAGGCGATGAAGTCGTTTTGGTGACAAGAGAAATGGCGTAAGCGTGGTCAGCTGGGTTCTGCTTGCGTTAACAGTGGCGTCAGCGCCTCGTTGCGTAACGTGTGGAGCAGTGAAAGTATTTGGCATCTCACAGAGATGTAAAAAGAGAGGCTAAATAACTTCCAGGTCCCTTAGAGTTTGAATAATTACCTATAGGCCCTCCGGCTTTGAAAAATTATTCAAACACACCTTATCAGTAATGGAAGTGGACAATGTTAAGTTCAGAAGTGAAAAATTCAATTTATCCTCATATGTGCCTTGCTGTTGCTGCCCCTATGCTATGTATATGTTTCTTGTTTATGTGCTTTCTATGTAATAGTTTAGGAAGATGTTCATAGACTATATTTAATACAACAATTAACATTAAACCATTAATTCGATTTTAAAATTGGACTTACCATAATTAATTAACATCAATATAAAAATTCCACTTTTTCAAAAATATTTCATTAATAATACAATTAATTAAATAACAATTTTTATATTAAACCATATTTATCATAATTAATTACACTTGTTTGAATTTTGAAAAAAATTTCATTGATGTTCAAGTTAATTAAATAACAATTTTATATTGAATTACAATTGTCAAGGAAGTTGGTGATGAGTAATATACACACACATACACACACACACACACACTCACTTATAGCATTGGGAATTTGATTTCTAGAGCCAACTACTTAGAGCTTTGAAAGGAAGGGAGAACTAACTTATGAAAAACTTGATTTTCAATTTAAAGGTCTAACCTATTTATAGAATATTCGGGCTGCTATAGTAACTATTATAGTGACGTGCTATAGTGGTTGCTGTTTATGAAAAACTTGATTTTGCTACAATGACTATTGTTAATGCTCTCGTATCAATTTTAGTCACAAAAAGTATCAAAAGCAGATTCCTGCTAGCACTCTATTGATTGACAATGTTGGAGCTGAAAGTAAATTTGTCTTCTACTGTTGACAGATTTAAAACTTATGTTAAGGAAGATACTACTTTAATCATTGAGATTAATTCTAAAGCAATCATCCTTATTTGACTGAATATAGTCTTCAGATTCATTAACTGCACTGGATAAACTAGAGACTACTTTTTTCCTTTTAGTTGAAACAAGATATCTTGTAGTTGGTTAATAAAATCTTCTTTGTTGCACATAATAGTGAGAGAAGTCACAACTTGAGATTTGTCTTGGAGAAATTGATTTGTTCCAGCTTTTTCATTTTTATGGTAGTGAGGATGATCCTTAAACCATTTTGTAACCTGATATTTGTGTGCTTTGTGAGCTTGATTATATGATGCCTACCATTTGATTGATCCTTTCCTCTAAAGAATTGTATATTGGGGTCTCCTTGGAGTGTTAATACTCCTTAAAATAAACCCATGGTAGACTAATTTTTGAATAAAATTGGAGAAGAATTTAAGAGATTTTCATAATTAATGTTGTCAAAACATGATCAGAAAATATCCCAACCTTCTTCGACCTAGTTAGGAAAAATTTCAAGAATTGGTCCAAAAACTTCTCACCATCTTAAAAATAATTGGGGAAATTTGTATTTGGTATTTTGATTGAAGAAAAATAATCAAGTATATTAAAAAATTTTATTTTGAAAGAAGATGATATTGTACCAAGCATTTTGATAATCCCAATATGAATAGCCAATTGGATTGTAAGATTTTGAAAGTTTCTTTCTCTTTGAAGGGTGTATTGCCCCAATTAGAAATTGAAAAAAAAAATTTCAATTCTAAAAGTTGAATAAGTTGTTTAGGTTGGATCATTATGATTACATTAAACTTTCTATCTTGAGCTAAAGATTCAGGCAAGTAGTGCCAATTTTTTGAAAAAATCTTGGAATGGACAAATTTAGGATTTTCATTCCAGATTTTTGGTTCCATTAGACTATGCCTTCAACATAGGATTTTTCAAAGTATTTGGTGATTATCTTTATGGGTTTGTGGTTAGGATTTGTAGTGGATTTGGATAATAATCTTGCTTTGCTCATTTGTTGGGATTGTTTGGAAATCATTTGCTAGAGTTGTGTTTGACTAAAGATTAGAGGCTGATCCTTTTCTTCCTCAACTATGTCTATCCAAGATTTCTTTGATAGGACTAAGGGTATTTGGTTTGCAATTGCTTGCAGGGTTTCTACTGAAAAATTGAAGTCACTTAGAGACATTAGTTTCACAAATGATTCAGGTTGGTTTAGGGAGGAATTGTCAACTTGTTTGCCTTTGTCTTTTGGATTTCATTTTGTGCTTGAATCTAAAGGCATATTCTTATCACTATGATCTCTCTCCTTTTTCTTTGACATTATTTCCCCTGAAGAAATTCTTGAGTGAGAAAGTCAGGAAGAGATTTGAAAAGCCTTTGATAAATTCAATTTCAAAATCAAAAGCACTTAAATTGCTTGCCATCGGGCAAAAATATGTTTTGATGCAATATTTTTAATATCTTTTTTTGCAAAATATCTTTTGTAGATTTTTAATCAACATAGATAATGAATTTTGATTTAATAAATCACTTTGAAGTTTGTTAATGCTTAAAAACGTTTTCTAAAATTTCATTTTTGATAGTAGAATAATTTTGTTGAGCATAATTCCAATGTTTTGATGTAAATGCAATGACATACTCTCTATTGTTTCTAACTTATTTAACAATGCTACTGTTGACGTTGGATTTTGGCTAGTATCCCAAACTCCGGTCAACGGGGGATTCTTTGGGATCCCGGACCTGTTCTGGATTAGTGTGCGTGCCAAGGTTGAACGATTGGGTAAGTGGGAGAAGGAATATGAGAGAAGGCGCAAGATTTTACGTGGTTCGGCTAAATCTAGGTTTACTGGACCCTACGTCCACGATAGAGAATTTTCTATTGTAACTTCCGAGGGATTTTTTCACACCACCCCTTTTCTAACAATGTCATCCTATTTATAGAGGAAGGATAAGCTTCAGGCATTAACTACCAGCTACAATTGTGTTACATCAAATAAATGAGAAAGACAGTGAAAAGATCGTATCCCGGCAGTAGGCTGTGAAGCAGGCTTTCTTAGGCCGACATGTAGGCTTGCAGCCGTCATCGTGTAAAGCAAGACACTTTGCTGTCTCAGGCGAGGGCTTCACAGTTTGGAGAAGCCGTGAGGGTCACTGGGAGGGGGGCGAGTGCGAGTAGAGCGATCGCTGGGTCGATCCTTGAACCCATTGCTCACCGAGTCGTGTTGTCGCCGAAGGGTGGCCCTTTAAACCATGGTCGAGCGAGCGAGACAGGATTTGACGCTCGTGATTATCATTGCCATTACCGCTTTCTGCTATTTACGATGAGGCTTCTTGAGAACTTCTTATGAGGATTCACTTTCGTTTTCTTCGTGGGATCATCCTCGTAGGGTCTTTTTTCAGTATACAATACAAGCCCTCTAACTCTCAGTTTGCGCAGCGTGTTGGGAGTTTGGAGACCCTTTAATTTCCTTTTGAGTGCATTTTTTCTAGAACCATCTTTCCATTTTCCCATGTCTTGTTGTTTCCGAAGCATTCCCGGTAATTTGGGCCCTTTCCAAAGTTATTAATATGGGTAGTTGAGGGGGAATGAATCTGGACGTGTCAATGACCTGTTCCCAACTCTATTTCGGCTTACAACAAATCATGGATTATCCTGATGAATCATCTTTGAAATTTTGGTCCTCCACTGAGGTGTGTATGGTCTGCTGCATATGTGGCTTGGAAGAATTGTCTTCTCCGATAACATGGAAGGATCTTATATGGATCCTAGATTACGTCCTCTTAGCTCTGCCGTGGGGCAATTGTTCAACCGGCCAAGCTCCTAAGAGGTCCTGGTGAGGTTTCTTTTAGGAGGTGCAGGTGGTCGAGAGTTTATGAGGTGCAGCACCGTCGCTGATTGTGCATTTGAAGGAAAAA
>JANHAO010022271.1:0-12311 GCA_026873985.1 Saraca asoca
TTTCAGCTTCTCTTTTATTTCTGATTTGATTTTGATTCTTTACATATGTGAATTTAATAATAATAATAATAATAATAATAATAATTATTATTATTATTATTATTATTATTATTATTATTATTATTATAGTCATAACACATATTCTTACCCGAATTTCATTATGCGTTAAATGACTTTCACTTGCCACTAGAATGAGATGAGTAAAAAGAATTTTTAATTTTTTTTATTTCTTTTTTCTTTTTCTATTCCTATTCAAACAATGGATAAATTTTTTTAGTTTTTTTTCAATCTTCATCTAATTTAAAATATCTTATCTTTTATCTTTTATCTGTATTAGATAATTTATATAAGTAAACAATTATATTTATATAGAAATAAAGCACTTATCAACATATAATTAATAATATTTAATTTTGATTTGATAGATAATGTCTATCTAAAAATTTTTACTCTTTAAATTTTCATATTATCTTTAAATATTAAATATTAAATTTGATATTTCGTAGTTTCCTTTTTTAAAATTTTTATTGCTTTTGAATTTTTATTACAATTTCAATTTAAAATATATATATGAAACTTCATAAAAAAATATTTTTGAAACATATATTTTCTTAAAAATAATATATTAATTATGATAATGCATGCTTTTATTAATTAAAAAAGTAAATTTTCTGACATAAAATAATTAATTTAAATTTTGAACAAAGTAATTTATTTATAAATTACTTGGATGCTAATATATTAAGAGAATAATTTTAAAAAGATGAAAAAAATTCAAATGATAAATTAGCTAGTTATGCAATCTCAATATATTATCAATAATATTATTATTAATTTAGGTTTTACAATCATATTTTTCACAATTTTAGTATATAATGGTTGCATAATTGTACATTTGTCTATAATTTATTAATTATAATATAATCATAATATTTAAAACTATGCTTATAAATAATATTTTGAGAAAAATAGAATATCTGTAATTCAAATGTTTTAATTACAAGCAGACTATCAATTAAAATAACATAAACAGAATATAATTTTATAAAAAAAAAATGCTACCCGCTTAGAAATACACAATAAAAAAGGGAGAACATTAATTGCTTAGATTAATTGTATATTAATTAACTCAATATCGTGTGATTTATATAAGATTTCACCTATTCATTAAAACTTGGTAAGTTTTAATATTGTAAAAAGAGGAAATTGTTAATTACAATTAATATTATACCTATTCAGTGTTCACACATCTTTTCTTTTATTTATTTTATTAAATTTATAATTTTATTCATTATAATAAATAATACCTACACTTTTATGTCATGGTCTTCTCTCTATATATTAGGCCTAAGAAAGGGCAGAAAATTGAGTTCAAGTTCTTTAGAGTTCATTACTAAAGCAATGGCAGGAGAGAAAGAAGTGAAGCTTTTTGGTGTTACAAGAAGCCCGTTTGTTTGTAGGGTACGGATTGCCCTAAAACTGAAAGGTGTGGAATACAAATACTTTGAAGAAGATTTGGAGAACAAAAGCGATCAGCTTCTGAAATACAATCCTATTTACAAGAAGGTTCCTGTTTTGGTGCACGATGAGAAGCCACTTTCAGAGTCACTTGTGATCCTTGAATACATTGATGAGACTTGGAAGGCCAATCCCATTTTGCCTGCTGACCCTTACCAGAGGGCAGTGGCTCGTTTCTGGGCTAAATTCATTGAAGAAAAGGTAAATAGTTCATTTGTATTTTTATTTTTATTTTTTTCATTTTTACACAATTTTTGTTTGTAAGTCCTGTTGAATGTGCCCATTTCTGTTTGATCTAATAATCTATCTATGTTTGGAACTTTAGGATAAAATGGAACTCATTTTATTTTTAATTAAATTCGTGTTAAAAGATTGTTGGATTTTAGAATTTCAAGAATTAAATCATTTATAATTTTTTTAAATTTGGATTTAATTTATTTTCTGAGTTTTAAAATTAGAACGATTTATTCTTTTAGTGGTGATGATTTGGGTTATTCTAGTCAGAGGATCACAATTTTTGATACATCACTGTAATTAAACATGAACATAAGATGATTTACACCAATTTAAATAGAGTTTAATTATACAATTTGAGATCGTAAACTATTATACCCTTTGAAAATGAATAATAATCTATTTTTGTTTAAGGCAGTTCATTACTCAACGGGTTGATCCTCTAATCCTTTTAACATAATAATTAGATACAGTATAAAGAATGAAATTAGAGTATTTATAAAGTAACAATAAATAGTATTATATATAATATTATTATTAGTTAAATTCGTGTTAAAAGATCGTTGGACTCGAGAATTTCAAGAATTAAATCATTGATAAAAAAATTTTAATTTGGGTGTCAAAATTAAAATCGACAACTTTCTTTCGTATTTTTGTTTGGTCTAAATAGTTTGGTTGTCCTAAATTTCTAGTTTTAACTTATAAGATTTGAAATTTCGATTTCTTTTTACTGGTGATGATTTAGATTACTCTGATTAGGGGATAATAATTTTTGACGCATTTCTATAATCAGATATAAACATGAGATTATGTACACAAATTTGAGTAAATTTTATAAACATGAGATAATATACACAAATTTGAGTAAACCTTATACAACTTTAGATCATAAACCAATATATCCATTCAACGATAATCCATTAGCTGTTGGTGTCCGAGTTAGTTCATAATTAAAAGGATTGATTCACTAATTCATTTAACAATTTATTCCAAAATTTTCAAATTTTATAAATGATCAATAATAACATAATAATTATATACAGTATAAAAAATGAAATTAGAGTATTCATAGAATGACAATAAAACTCATTAAAATATTAATTTAGTAACTAAATTTAAAATAAATGTTGATTAACAGATTTTACAGGTTAATACAATTCATATAACCCGTTTAAAACGATTAAAAAAGTCTAATTTGTGAACACAGTGTGTGCCTGCTGTGTTGCAAGCTGTATGGAGCACAGACAAGAAGGAGCAAGAGAAGGGGATTGAAGAATCACTTGAGGCTCTAAAGATTCTAGAGAATGAACTCAGAGACAGCAAGTTTTTTGGTGGAGAAGGCCTTGGATTTGTGGATATCGCTGCTGTTCTCGTAGCCTTTTGGGTTCATTTGCTTCAAGATGTTGGTGGGTTAAAGATATTTACCAGTGAGAAATTTCCGAAGCTTTACAAATGGAGCCAGGAACTTCTCAACCACTTTCTAGTTAAAGAGAATCTGCCTCCCAGAGACCCTGTTTTTGCCTTCTATAAAGCTCGCCACGACAGCGCTTTTGCTTCCGAGTAGATGAATTTAGGGTTACCAAGGGGTAAAAGTAATTATCTTGTGTGAGAATAAATTTGGTAATTAAAGCGCTAATTGGCAAGTTATCTACTGTTGGAATATCCTGTGAAAATGCAATATGTGGGCTATCCTTTATGTTGCTATTTCAATTATAATATATGAAGTGCTTTTGATGATTTCATCATCATATTGCAATTTACGTCTTAAGAATTATTCCCTCCTCCCCCCTCTGCTTAAAGTAGATAAACAGATTTAAAAAGAAATTAAAAGTCTATTTAGAAACTTATTCTGTTTTTCTGTTTTTAAAAATTATTTTTGAAAACAACTCAAAGTTGTTTTTAAAAATAGTTTTTAAAATAGGATTTCAGAATAAAATTTTTAAAACTGTTTTTAAAAACAGTTTTATTAAACAGGTTTTTTTATTTTAAAAACAGTTATCAAACAAATCCTAAATAGTTTTGATTAATGTAAAAAAATAATTTTATTTTATTATTTTATCTTTCATTACAATTTAACTTACACATCATTTAATACATCCTATAAGATAGATGTTGATAATATAAGGGTCATGGGATAATATACTATAAAATATTAATAATATAAACCTTTGTATTAAATAATGTTTGATACATTGTATAATATAAATAATTACATGTTATAATTACAAGATGCTCAACCATTTAAGGCACTATTGATTTTCAATAAAGAATAACACAGTAAATTGCAATTAACTTTTTCTATAATTAAGATTATTTAATAACTTCTTTGATCATCCTAAATTTATCTTAAAAGGAAAAAAACAAATATTATTTATGAAAACAACTTGAATTTTTTTTTTTCCGAAACGGGACTAAAGGCCCAAAACAGAGAAAAAGTGTAAAGAAGAATTGGGCACAGAAGTCCAATTCCGATCAGAACCCAACATTGCTCTCAATTCTTCAAGCATGCAACTCAGAACATGGAGCTCAGCAGGATAATTGTGGCTGCCTTTGGCCTACCAGCTAGCACAGGAGTTACTCTAATACCCCAATCCTACAAAGGCCAGTATTGGATTCTTAGAAGTCAGTTTGGTTAATAAAATATTACATAAAAAATATAATCTTTTGAGAAATAACAAATGTATGTATTATTTGATTGATTATAAATGAAGAAAACATGATTTTTCAAAAAGTTTACTTTTCATAAAATAAAAAAAGTTGATTACCAAATCTTTCCTAAATAAGAAGAATTTTTAACAAAAATTTTTAATTTTTATGATCAATTAAATCACTTTAAATATTTTCTAAAAAATTTATAAGGAAATTTACTTCTTATGTCAATAGACGGACTCTAAGTTAGAAATCAAAAGCAACTTGATTTACTAGGATGCAAAATGTAATATAAGTCAAAAGCAACGATAAACCAAGGATTTGAGCAATGAGAGGTCAAAATTTAAGTTGTAGGAGTTCAAAAGTAAAATGATATTATAAATATTATTAAATAATTATTTTTAATAATATAATTAAAATAAATGTGATGTCCCTAAATGCACTCAGATTTTACAAAATTTTATAAAATTTCAATATAAATGTTGTAATTTATATACAAAATTCATGCAATTTTCCTTCTTTTTTTTTTTCAAATGATCACACTTTTGTACCGATTTTGTGTGTGACAATTGTTGCATTTCCATCCACCAAAATTACATAAAAATATTTTAAATTTTTAACATTTTATATAAATATCGCAGCCTTCAGTTAAAAAAAAAAAAAGGTAACCAAAATTATAAAAATCATCTACTAAAGTATTAAAAATATGCGAGGATACTAGTTTTTTCAAATATGTATTTAAGTATATATAACTTTTAAAATAAAATTGTGAAAGGATAAGATGTTATATACGAAAAGATTAAAATTGTAATAATACATAGAAAATGTTTATAAAATATAAAATTATAAAATAGAATAATCTTATAAAAAAATATATATTAATCTAATTATGAGTAGTATAATATCCTTAAAACTCTATGAGATAAAAAAAAAAAAAACTTAAAGCATACAATTCTAAAATTTTAAAAAAGGTTGTAAAAAAAACTATCAAAAGTTATCAATGAATTTGATATTCTCTTGTATTTCCGAATTGATTTTGATTCCCTACATTTGAGAATTTAATGATTTAATCATTTCTATAATAATAATAATAATATTAATATTATTATAGTTGTGACACTTATTTTTTCCCAAATTATATTATGCAACAAGTGTCTTCTACTTGTTACCAAAGGAACATTAATAGAAGAATTTTTTATTTTCTTTTTATTTCTCTATTTTTATTCAAATCAAGGATAAAATTTTTAAATTTTTTTAATCTTCACCTAATTTAAAATATCCTTTTTTTTATCTATATTAAATAATTTATATAAATAAATAATTATATTGATATAAAAATAAAATAATTATGAATATATAATTAATAATATCTAATTTTGATTTGATAGATAATCTCTATATGAAAATTTTTATTCTCTAAATTCTTATATTATCTTTAAATATTAAATATTAAATTTAACATTTTGTATTTTCTTTTTTTGAAATCTTTATTACTTTTAAATATTTATCACAATTTCAATTTAAAATATTTATGAAACTTCATAAAAAAATGTTCTTGAAATATATATTTTCTTAAGGACAATATACATGACAATGCATATTATTATTAATTAAATTAATAAATTTTCTGGCATAAAATAATTAATTTAAATTTTAATCAAAATAATTTATAGATAAATTATCTGGTATTAATAAATTTAAGAAAACATTTTTAAAAAGATGAAAAATTCAAATGATAAATTTAATTAATTTAAAATAATAATATAATAATTTTATCAAATTAAAAGAAATATAGTATTTTATCATGATTAATATGAATATAATTATATTAATTATATAATTATCTAATAAATAAAAATATAATAATTAATGATTTGTTTATATATGAATATATCATAATTTATATTATAAATTATTATTAAATAAAATTAATTAAATTTATATATTATACATATAATAATAATAATAATAATAACTGTATTTGGTTTTTAATTTTTTTAGTATACGTACAAAATTATCTCGCGAATCAGGGGGTTAAGGACCCGTGGTTCTGGCCCTTGAATCCGTCAATGGTCCAAATCATCGTTACAAGTTATTGATTTCTGATTTTTTGTATTGATTGTTGACTTTTTAATGGCTAAATTCCAAGAATAATAAATATGTAAACAGTGTGGACAGTGGACCATAAGTTTTTTAATACGGCCGATGTAATCTCATGCATCACTGCTGCCACGTGGAGTGCATGCATGCTTCCTATAAGAGGTGTTTTTGTTGGGCACTGTGCACCATCTTTCTCTTGCGTATTAATTAATATAGAAAATAGGTTAATTAAAATACAGGGAAAAATAATAACCAAATTTTTATAAAATAATAATTTGTTATATAAGCCATTTTTTCAAAACCACTTTTAGGATAGTACTATATTTTCTACACATTGTATATGGCTATACAAAATTATTACTTGCTACTGATTTTAAATTATAATCCGTAATTTTAATATATTATATATAACATTATTATTAATCTAGTTTTGCAACCATATTTTTTATAATTTTAATATTTTAATATTTATTCATAATTTTATTAATTATAATATAATCATAATATTTTAAATTATGCTTATAAATAATATCTAAAGAAAAATAGAATATCCGTAATTCAAATGTTTTAATTACAAGCATAGTATAAATTAAAATAACATAATAGAATATAATTTTATAAAAAAAAATCCTACCCACTTAGAAATACACAAAAAAAAAGGCTGAACATTAATTGCTTAATTAATTGTATATTAATTAATTCACTATCATGTGATTTCTATAAGATTTCACCTATTCATTAAAACTTGGTACGTTTTAATCTTGTAAAAAGAGAAAATTGTTAATTACAATTAATATTATACCTATTCATTGTCCACACATCTTTTCTTTTATTTATTTATTTATTATTAAATTTATAATTTTATTTATTATAATAAATAATACCTACACTTTTATGTCATGGTCCTCTCTCTATAAATTAGGCCTAAGAAAAGGCAGAAAATTCAGATCAAGTTCTTTAGAGTTCATTACAATAACAATGGCAGGAGAGAAAGAAGTGAAGCTTTTTGGTGTTACAGGAAGCCCATTTGTTTGTAGGGTGCAGATTGCCCTAAAACTAAAGGGTGTGGAATATAAATACTTTGAAGAAGATTTGCAGAACAAAAGCGATCAGCTTCTGAAATACAATCCTATTTATAAGAAGGTTCCTGTTTTGGTGCACAATGAGAAGCCTCTTTCAGAGTCACTTGTGATTCTTGAATACATTGATGAGACTTGGAAGGCCAATCCCATTTTGCCTGCTGACCCATACGAGAGGGCAGTGGCTCGTTTCTGGGCAAAGTTCATTGATGACAAGGTAAATAATTCTTTTTTTATTTTTTTTTTTCACTTTTACACAATTTTTTGCTAAATCCTGTTGAATGTGCCAATTTCTGTTGATATAATAGCCAATCAATGTTTAGGACTTTTTGGGATAAAATGGAACTCATTTTGTTTTTAATTAAATTGGTGTTAAAAGATTGTTGGACTTGAGAATTTCAAGAATTAAATCATTTATGATTTTTATTTTATTTCAATTTCAAAATTAAAATCGACAACTTTCTTTCATATTTTTTGTTTGGTCTAAATAGTTGGTTGTCTTTAACTTATAAGATTTAAAATAACGATTTCATTTTAGTGGTGATGATTTGGATTAGTTTGATTAGGGGATAGTAATTTTTGATTCATTTCTATAATAAAAAATGAACTTGAGATGATACACACAGATTTAAGTAAACCTTATATAACTTTAGATCATAAACCAATATATATACTCATTTAACGATAATCTATTAGTGATTGGTGTCTGAGGTAGTTGATAATTAAAAGGATTGATCCGCTAATTCATTTGATACTTTATTCCAAAATTTTCAAATTTTATAAATGATCAATAATAACATAATAATTATATACAGTACAAAGAATGAAATTAGAGTATTTATAAAACAACAATAAAACTCATTAAAATATTTAATTTAGTAACTAAATTTAGAAGATGTGTTGATAACAGATTATACAGGTTAATACAATTCATATAACCCTTTTAAATTTGTTTGTTTAAGTTATTAAACGATTAATCAAGTTCTAATCTGTGAACACAGTGTGTGCCTACTGTGTGGAAAGCTGTATGGAGCACAGACAAGAAGGAGCAAGAGATGGGCATTGAAGAATCACTTGAGGCTCTAAAGATTCTTGAGGATGAACTCAAAGATAGCAAGTTTTTTGGCGGAGAAGGCCTTGGATTTGTAGATATTGCTGCTGTTTACGTGGCCTTTTGGGTTCCTTTGCTTCAAGATGTTGGTGGGTTAAAGACATTTACCAGTGAGAAATTTCCAAAGCTTTACAAATGGAGCCAAGAACTTCTCAACCACTCTCTTGTTAAAGAGAATCTGCCTCCAAGAGACCCTCTATTTGCCTTCTTCAAAGCTCGCCATGACAATGCTTTTGCTTCCAAGTAGATGAATTTAGCGTTACCGGGGGGTAAAAGTAATTATCTTGTGTGAGAATAAATTTGGTAATTAATGCATTAATTGCCAAGTTATCTGCTGTGCGAATATCCTGTGAAAATGCAACATGTGGACTACGTTTTATGTTGCTATTTCAATTGTAATTTGTGAAGTGCTTTTGATGATTTCGTCATCATATTGTAATTTATGTCTTAAGAATTATTCCCTCCGTTTCCCCCATTTTTTCTGTGGCTTAAAATAGATACATAGAGATTAAAAAAATTAAATAGTTTTGATTAATATAAAAATAATTGTATTTTATTATGTTATTTTTCATTAAAATTTAATTTAGATTGTTGATATTATTAGGGTCATGGGATAATATACTATGGAATATATATAGTATAAATCTTTATATTATATAATGTTTGATATGTCATTAAATAATATAAATAATTATATATTATGTATTTTTTATTTGATATTGATGTTGAGAACAGTGATAGTCATTACTACGTTACTGACAGTAGCGGTGGTGGTCATCATTGCATTGGTAATGGTCTTTATTATATTAATAATACTAATTATAATAGTGATAGATGGTGGATAATAATAGATGATGAGAAATTGATAAAATAAAAATATTTTTTTAATTTTTATTACTTTTTAAGAACAATAATGATGTGTTGTATGATGACAGTGATCACTTTAATTACAATAATGCAAGTTATAATAAATGATAATAAGTAATAAAAAAGTTGATAAATAAAAATATTTTTATTTTTATTATTTTTAAATATAAATTTTTATTACCCAGTATTATCCTTTATTTGAAGGAGTGTACAATACAATATGACATTTTATATATAAGGAATGAAATTCGTATAAAATTATATTATATAATTTACATTCTAAATATATAAAAAGTTTTAATTGTATAATTTATCCTATAATATCTAACGTTATATAATCCGCAGCATCAGCAATTAAATGTAAAATGATTAAATATTTGTTTTGGTCTTTGATTAGATATTTATTGATAACAGTAACAAAGTTAAAAAGAAAAAAAAAATGAAATCTTGAACCGCTCTTCATTTCAGTTCATTGACATTGCTTTCAACTACGGGCCAAAGACCGGTGCTTATTTAAGCATGTCCGTGAGACAGCGACCCATCATGTTCATTGGATTGGAATGTACACCAACTAAAAATAAGGCTAAAGTACCAAACTCCCTTTTGTTTTGAGCAAGCGCATATAATCATTGATTTTGGACATGTGAATCTAATTCTTTTATATTTAAATTATGCATATTTTATTTATATTTATCTATTTTTTACATATAAATGTAGAAGATTTTATGTATTTTAACTTACAAATAATATATATCATAAAAAAATGACACATATAAATGTTATATATCATTATTTTAATTTTTATTTAAATTTAGATATTTGTAATACCAATATTATTATTATCAATATAAAATTTGATGAATTTTAAATTATTTTAGTTTTATGAATTATAAACATATAGATTTTATAAAAAAAAAAATAATTTACTTAAAAACATTTATAACAAAATAATGTACTTATATAAAATGCACCAAATCCCCATACTTCGAATGAAAAATATTATGTATGTATTCAACATTTTTTATGATAAATATTATTTGTAGGCCAAAATGCACTACATCCCCTAAATTTATGGGTAAAAGATAGATGGATGTGAGTAAAATACATATAACTTAAAGTACAAATAGGTTAAATGCACATTTTTAAAGGTCATGAGGTTATATGCACATGACTCAAAATATAGGGGGTTTGATATATTTTATCTTATAAATAAATAAATCATATAATATAAATATAATAATTCATTACAAATATTAACACTTTTCTCCTTTTTTTTTTCCTTTTATCAATGCACACACCATGATGTCATAAGTCGATCTTATAGATGATTTAAAGGGACAAATGTACTTGGTTTGATATAAAACTGCATGAAAAAATAAGTATAGTGTGGGAGGCTTTGTAACTTAAATTTGGTTTTGATAAAACTTGTATGTTATTTTTCTAATTTTTCCTATTTCCAGGGTATTTTGGTTATTTCAACATAGGTCACTTGTCTAATGTGAATAGGAAAGTACATGTTCATAATCTTTGTATTTTTATTTTCGCGTTGGTATAATATGGCTTAAAATGCTTGATAGAGGAAGGTGTCGGCAGCTTGTCAAGGGCAAATTTAAGCCTTGTCGGGTTTTCATTTGGGTTTCTTAGGCACTAGTCTAGGGATACTAGAAGTGTGTTGACTTGATACCTTCCTTTACATATTATAAACAATGTAATGTGACATATATCAATAAAAAGGAATTATTTGTCTTCCTATTTGATTGTCCTTTGTCTGTTATATATTAGAAGTTACTTTTGTGAGCCGTTCTTAAGACTTAGTTGTATGGTTACTTTGATTTATTAGCTCATGTTGCCTTCAGACATGTTGTATCTAAATTTTACTTATGAGTGACGAAATCCATATTATTCCATTATCTATCGAGGAGTGGCTTGAGTTTAAAAAGAAGGTTAGCATATTAGACAAGAGTGACAAACATGCCTTGCATTTTTTAAGATGTTTTTGAAAATTTCAGTTCTATATATCTTGTATTTTGGTGGACAGTTTTATTTAAGTTAAAACTTTTTGAGGGTTAAATGTTAAATTTTAGAGTTAATCAGATAGTATAGTATAGTTCAAAAGAATACAGTGTATTTTACCTAAATAGTAATGACATGCATTTTAAGAATAATTATTTTTTAAAGTCATTAAATGTGGTACAACGGTAAAGGATGTAGGTAGTCTATTGAAAATCTTAGGTTAAAAACTCCTTATTGTAATTCTTAGGGCCAAATAGGTCATAAGGTAAATTAGGCCTTTGCCTAAGGCCCCAAAAATTTAGAGGCCCTATATATATATTATATATATATTGAGAGAGACGTATCCTGTGAGGCACTATAGCATATATAACATTTTTCAAGGCAATAATATATATATGGATATAACTATATATCAATAAATGCTAACTTAATTCCAATGCTAATTGTGATTTGTGATAATCAATCAATACTTAATTTTTATTGTTTGCCATTAGTTTGCTTTTAAGAAGTCTAAGAGTCTTTTTTATTCACACTTCTTTACAATTACTAACACTAAAATCCCCCCACTTTCTCCAATTCTCAATCTCATTACTGCAAAATTGAAATCTCACTCACTCAATCAAATTGAAGTACCAAATCATCTTGATAAGTTGTAAGTGTAATTTATTTGTATACTAATCTATATTTGAGGCAATAAAGCTCAAAAGCCCTTTTATCATTTTCTTATTTTATTTGATTTG
>JANHAO010022272.1:0-12254 GCA_026873985.1 Saraca asoca
GAACATTTCTTAGGATTAATTGATTGGGTGGAGGCTCACCGGCCCATCCCAGGTTTGGCCAAAATATATTGCCATGGCACAGAAGGGCCAGCTTTCGTGGTTTCTTCCGGGCAAAGGTTCCCAGAATCCAAGGTGGATTTTGGCTGGGGAAGGCCGGTTTTCGGGTCATACCATTTTCCGTGGGGTGGCGATTGCGGTTATGTCATGCCAATGCCAAGCCCTAATGAGAATGGTGACTGGGTGGTGTACATGCATCTTCATAGAAAGCAGCTTGAGTTAATAGAGTCTGAAGCTGGTCATATCTTTAGGCCCTTAACTTGGGATTACCTGAATTATTGATGTGTTAACTAGAGTATTGTGAAAGTAAAGTGTGCATAATGTTAGTTTTGAATAAATTTATGTCCATCTACCAACTCAAATAAAATACTTTGCTGAAGTTCTATGGATGGATGGGTTTTGGATGAGATTTATGAAAAGGAATTTGCTTCGCTCAAATTCAACAGCTCATGTAGCTGAGAGTGATGTGTTGCGTATCCCAGCTATTACCTTCCCAAGTTTTCTGCTTAATTTGACGCTCTATCCGAGTGTAGTTGTTCAAGTTCTTTATAGTATCAATTATTAAAAAAAAAAATAACATTTATTGTAACTTTTGTTTCTTAAGGCTAACAACTTACTCACAAAAGATGTATTTAACAGTAATCTTTAAATGGACCTTTGATGGTTCTTTCAATATGTCGTTAACGTCATATTTAGCAGAGTTGGCAGACCTCTCCTTTACACCAATTTGGCTACCAAAACAGATAATGTCAATTATTTAAACATGCATGATTTGTACTTTTCACATATCAGTTTGAAATTATTTAACGTAAAAAATAATTTTGGATTTACTTTGCAGTTGACGGGTAAAGAGGAAGGACAAATCGATGATCTGAACAAATGTTTTCACATGTTCAAATGTTAACGCCGAGCTAGTCAAGCTACTGGTATCGAAGAACTATTCCAGCACAAATTCAAAACGTATCATATTTAGGTCATCAACAATCTACTCTTACATTCTTACTGTCTACCTACACCCATAAATATATAATTATAGAATTATCACTACAAAGAAATCATTAAAATAGCGATGGATACATAATATATATAGCGGTGGTTTGAACTGTTGCAGAGTAAAATGGCAGCACTTATAATAATTGTCCAAAAACATGGCACCAATTTGACATTAGTAACGGTTAAAAAGAATAGCTAAAAAAATTAAGTAATTATAACTATTTTTTTTAAATTACGATTTAATTTAGTGACTATTAATTAACTGTCACTATTTATTAAAAACTTGTAATATAATTTAGCAGGGATTAAATAACTATCGCTATTATTTTTAAAAAAAATTGCCATTTAATTTAATGGTGGCTAATTAACCACCACTATTTATTAAAAAGTTGCAATATAATTGTGTGGCAATTATTGTTTTAAAAAATAAATTTATTATTTAATTTAGCAGCTATTAGTTAATCATTGCTTTTTTTTAAATTTCAAGTTTAAATTTGCAGTGGTTATTTAACCACCACTAAATTTTTGTAATATTTTTTAAAAAATTTTAAGCCTTTCAATATTTTTATTCCATTAGTTAATGACACTAATTATCCTTACAAAATAAAAATGCAAACCCATAGTGCAATAAAAATAACATTCATTCAAATATAATATAAATGACATTCATTCAAATAAAATATTCAAATATACAACTAAAAGTTATAACATCAATTAACTTTATATTCCAATAAAAAACTGTTTAAAATCAAAAGCACAATAAAATCTAAAGAGATTGACCAAGATTAATAGTATTTCTATATTGATTGCTCCCTCCTGAAGATCTCATTGCATATACAAGTGAAAATTGATCTGCCAAATTAACATCAATCTCATCCTAAAAAGAAAAAAAAAAAGGAAAACGAATATCTAAGATGGAAGAATTACTTAGGAATTTAGACATGCAAAAAGAACAATTCACTTGTGCCATAATTTAGCAAAATTTTGGTTTGAAAACAACAATTCAATTACCCATAAACTAACAAAATTATATCATAGTTTGGCATATATATGCAGAAATCAAACATCATATTAGTTCAATTATATAGAAAAATAGCAACTCAAGTATGCAGAAATTGGTCAAAATAGGTAGAAAAAATAGCAATATAATTACCAATGTTTTTAACATTCATGGCCAAAGACAAACCGCAATGAAATTCGGCCTAACCAAAGAAGACAAGAAACAAAGATACAAAAATAGCTTTATGAGGATTTAGTTCAACATAAATGGGGTGAATCGGATAGATGCAAAATCTTAAAGCTCATTTCCAAACTAAAGGCAGATTAAACCAGAATGCAAGGTATCTATATGCAGTGTTGTTTGCATATCTACATCAACAAAACTTCATAAACAAAACTTCACATTTGGCAGCTATTATATGTGAAATCTGGAACATCTTTAATAGGCTAGCAAACGGCCCGAGCGCAGCAAGAATTCATCTCACAGAATGTCCAGAGCACTAAGTCCCCAACTCATGCCGCTAGCAACCTCCTCTGCTTGAGCTCGCCCCAGTGAGAAAGAGCTCGACCTCGTCACCTTGAAGACAATAGCTCCCTCAAACCAAAAGACCCGACTAGCAGGGCACAACCAACAGTCCAGGAGCTCGCTGCACAGAAGACTGGCATATGAATTGCCTGGTAGATATGCGGGACCCATTTTGCAGAAAACAATCTGCAGAAGCTGGCTTACACGGTTTAGTATGTCCATCCTGTCTTGTATATTAAATACTTGATGTTATAAATTTATTACATGTAAAATTACATTTGTAACCTTCTCTCCTCTATAAATATGAGGGAGGAGACGAACGTTGTAGAGAGGACTAAGACCAATGTATTTATACTTTGTAAAAAGCACTTTCTGAACAACACATTACTGTGGTCATAGAGTCTGGTTTTGTCTGAATTTGGCTGAACCATGTTAAAAGGCTCTGTGTTTTCTACTGCTCTTCTTCTTCTTCTTCTTCTTCTTCTTCATTTGTTCAATGCTTTAGAATTAGATTATAGCTAGGGTTCCAAAAAAACCCTCTCTGTTGGTCAGATTTGGATCAAACTAAAATCCACTGTTAACATTTTGGCATACCCAATGGAACTCATCTGTTTCCTGGTTCATTTCTCATTCTGCTACAATGGTTAGAAGAGGGACCACCAGAAGCTCAGGTACCCCAATTATTCTGCTGGTAGACTCTTCTACAGCAAGGAATGCCTCAGGTTTACCCCCAGCTCTTGATCGTCAGTTTTCTATGAATGAGGTTCAAGCACAACACCAACCTCAACGATGTTTGAAGGTATAGTGAAAGAGTTGGTTGAAGCGATCAAAGTGCTATCACGAGCACAGGCCTCAAGCGTGTAACAATAGGTTGAGATCGCAGCACAACTTCAGTTACTGTGTGAAGAAGTCCAAAGGGAAAGGCTGACCAGATGAATGTGCCATGTTGCCAATTTAACTTGCTCCTCTCGTTCACAAATGAGATCAGTAGTTCATTGAGCTTACAAGGATGGCTTGTGAAGTGGAGGATTGCAACAAGCCAAAAGCTCCAACAAATCCACTCAGCGACATACCCTCAGTTGCCCCTCTCACGGTCAAGGAAATAGGAGAGTCCATAATCCTCCAGCCAACAATCTGAAATTCATGATGAGCTACTTCAACGGATGAAGCAATTGGAGGAATGTCTCTAAGCTATCGATGGAAATCGATAACACAATGAGTAGAGAATGTCGTTTGTAAGAGAAATTGAGACGAAGCCTCTCTCTCCTAAGCTTAAAATCCCAACGATTCCTTAGTACATTAGAGATAGTGATCCATACGACTACTTGGATGCACTTAATGTCTAAATGGATCTCTTAACGCTTAATCCTTTGGTCAAGTATCGGGTCTTCTCGGCTACATTAGGAAATCTACCTCAAGAATGACTCAAGAGCCTTCTAACTCGTAGTATTGATGGCTGGCAAGAGTTCCAAAGAAAGTTTATCAACCAGTAAATATTGCTCTAGAGGTAGCTCGCTCTCTACCACCTTACGATAATTTTTCAATGAAGGGACAAGTAGTTGAAAGACTATATCGCTCAATTTAGATGCGAAGCTAGCAATGTGGACAACCCCTCTAATGAATGTATCTGACAACTATCTCCATGGGACTCCACAAAGATTGGAAACTATATGAAAACATCTACAACTGTCCAATGAAAGACCTAGGCAAGTTTTATGAATGTGCTGCCAAACAGATCAAGTGGGAGGAGGCTTTTTGTTCGGAGAAGCCCCAGACGAGCAGCTCTAACCAGAATAAGAAGAGGAGTAACTATGAAGATAGAAAGTATAATGCTAACCACCAGCTCGCTAAGAAGTTCAGATCTGAGTGGCCTTAGCATCCAGATCACCACCATAGTTATCACACCCTATCCGATACCCTAGATAGGATTTATGTATTAGAAAAGGACTGAAAGGACTTCAGGAAGCCTAAGAGCTTAAGGACTTCCAGCAAATTTGAGAACAAAGACAAGTTTTGTTCCTACCATAATGAAACAAGGCACAACACGTCAGAATATTGGGCACTCCGGGATGCCATCAAGGACCTCATCAAGTAAGGTCATTTGAGGAGCTATATTAGGGAGCCTTTGAGACAATAGTCTCAATAGCCCTAATAACTAACATCACAGTAATGAGATGCTAATCGAGAGTCGACGTCTACCATGAGGATCGTATATTAATTTTCTTAAAAAAAAAAGAAAAGAAGAGAAAGGTGAGTAAAAAGGGAGTTCAACTTTACTCCGCTATATAGCTTTCTTCTTTTAATCCTTGTGTTAATATTACACTAACATGTGATAACTTTCAAATAGAAATATTATCCAAGGCCCAAAGTTCAGGATGAAGATTTATCATTTCACACTTCTAATTCAAAATGATGAACATTCATCCTTACATCATCAATTACCTTCAGCTCATTAATATTAAGGAAGTTGGAACCAAAACTCGAGTCCACTGAGCAACAAGATTGTTGTGGCATGACCCACTAAGCAATAAGATTGCTGTGGGACGATCCACTAAGCAACACAATTACTACGGGATAGCCCACTGAGCAACAAGATTGCTATGGCACGACCCATTGAGTAACAAAATTGTTATGGTACGATCCGCTGAACAATGCAATTACTGTGAAACAGCCCACTAAACAACACAATTGCTGTGGTATGACCATTGTGGCAACGCCTGCTTGAGCAACGTGATTATTATTCCACTGAGCACCAAGATTGCTGGTAGAAGAGCATTCATGTGGCCTGTCTAAGCAACGAGATTGCTGACAACCAAATTTACACCCCGCCTAAGCAACAAGATTGCTGGCAAAAGGGCAATGAGATTGCTAAACTGCCACATCCATTCCCTACCTAAGCAATAAGATCGCTAGCAGAAGTATTTATTCACCCACTGAGCAACAAGATTGCTATGGTGTGACAAATGTATGTTGTCCAAGGTAAAGCTCTCATACGACCAATTCCTCATAGCTTTCATGCGATCAAACCTCACAACTTTCATGAGATTGAACCTTGTAGTTTTTATGCGATCAAACCTCACAGCTTTCATGCGATCGAACCTTGCAGCTTTCATGTGATTGAACTTTGCAACTTTTATGTGATTAAAAATCTCATAGCCCTTGTGCAATCTAACGCCTTGGTGTCATGTGACTTGTTCATACATCACTCACACTTAATACACTTGACCTAAGTTTATCTCTTAATTGTGAAATATTATCGATTGACTATCTATTTATTCTATGTGCAAAATTAATATTAGTTATCTGAGAATTGTAGAGCGAACAGCCAAATACTTGAAGGCAAAAGAAGAAATTTTATTCATTAAAAAGCCTCAGTGAGGTACATCTACACCAGCAAAAGCCAAAAATACAAATCGAAGAAACCTATAACTAGTTCTTCTGGAAAAAGAATTGTCACATAGGGAAAAACTCCCACTAGTCAGAGGACTATTCATCAAAAGATGAACCTTTGCCAACTATTCCACTTAGGTTCCCAACTTTCTTCTTCCAACCCTTCCTTCAATAAGAAATTCTTCCTCAACTTGAATCCCAAAATTGGGAAACCCAGGGAAAGAGCCCACCAGAACTGCTAAAAAGGAGAAACCTCATAACTGTGAGGGCATAATCCGAGATCCATATGAGATCTCTACATGTTATCAGAGAAATATTGTCTTTAAAGCTCCTTATGTAGTAAACCATACACCCCTCACCGGAGAAAATAGAACACTGGAGGTATGGGGGCTCATCTGAAGTTCCCATCAAATTTCTCTAAAGAAGGAGAGAAGGCCTTTACCATTTTAAATAGAAGCAATTTTGATCCCACTAAGGGGTCTAGAAGAACTCCCAACTATCTCCATTAATTGTCTTAAGAGAAAAACAAGGTAGACACATCGGTAATTATGAGACACGCGCAATGGAGAAAATGAGGATAGTGCATTAATAACAACAATGCGCATATCATCTAGAAAAATGAAATGGCAGATCAATTCAAAAGACATTAATTGCACAGCCATCCATAGCCAAGACTAAAAATATGTTCTGATTTTGAATCCAAGATAGGCCAAACAAAAACCCAATGGCAGAAGCTTGTCCATGCAGTCTTCTGAGTTTCGCTAGGCCTTGGCTCACTGAAGTCACATAACACAAAGAGAAACAAGTGTACGAGACAAAAGCCAAATCTACTGTATGTCACAACAGCATAGGCTTTTGCCATCAAATGTGTAACTCCCAATCCACACTACAAACTGAAAGTTCAGGAGCTTATATTATATGTGAAATTTGAAACGTCCTCAATGGGTTGGCAAATGGCTTGAGCATGACAAGAATTCACAGAATGTCCAGGCTATTATGTCCCCAGCTCACGCCACTAGTGACCTCCTCTGCCCGAGCTTGCCCTAGTGAGAACAAGCTTGACCTTGCCACCACGAAGATAATAGCTCCCCCAGACTAAAGGACCCAACCAGCAGGGCACGACTAATAGCCCAGGAGCTCACTAGGTAGAAGACCTATATATGAATTGCCCGGTAGATATGCGGGACCCATTTTGCAAAAAATAATCTACAGAAGCTGACTTATAGGATTTATTTTGTCCATCATGTCTTATACATTAAATACTTGATGTAATAGCTTTACTACATGTAAAATTACATTTGTAACCTCCTCTCCTCTATAAATAAGAAGGAAGAGATAAACGTTGTAGAGAGGACTAAGACCAGTGTACTGATACTTTGTAAAAGCACTTTCTGAATAATACATTACCATGGACGTAAGGTCCAATTCTATCAGAATTTGGTTAACCATGTTATAAGGCTCTGTGTGTTCTATTGCTCTTCTTCTTCTTCTTCTTCTATTCAATGCCTTAGAACCAGATTACAACTTGGGTCCTTAAGAACCCTCTCTATTGGCTGATTCTAAATCAAATCCAAATCCACCGTCAATAGTAGCAAACAAATATTTGGCAAAAAGCAAACAACTTTTACACAATAAATAAATACACAACAAACATAATTAGAATAATAGATTTGACCAAACTTTACATATAATACCTATTACTCAGCAAGTGGTTGATTGGACAAATGGGGTGAAATGCACGCACCCATGGCCTTGATGTAGTCCATAATGGCTTGCACCTACACCTGTGTTTTAGCCAATTGCTCCTTATTTTGATATAGCTTTGATTTATGCCTATGAATTTCTTAGTTCATCGCATTGGAGGCCAATAAATAGTTGTCATCTCCTCTTTGAGAACAACCCCCAAACACGCTAGTAGGATAAACACCCATGCCTAGTCCATGGACATGACTTGAGTGTTTTTTCTAAACACTTGCCTAAAAGTATGGCTGGGGAATTATTGACAGCTATGTTTGGCCCGCTTAGCTCAAGACTTCTTGTAATTTTTTCTAAGTAAGCAACAAAACATAGGTATTAATATCAACTGATTACTATTTTTAAAGAATAAAGTTTTCAATGAACTCATACCCCTATGCTCCTTGCCTTATTGTTAACATATGAGCCATCAATTTTCCTATGGATAGTGTCTCATAATGCTGCCTGTCCAACAAAACCTTGTCTCTCCTTCTCCTATCATTTAAAGAAGCCAAAAAAATTTATTTAATAAGCAAATCTTAATTGTAATCATTTAAATTAAACGGCTAAACTCTCATTTCATCCTTTTTCTATGGAAATGTTTTTGACCTCGCAGTGTGAGGAATAGTCTGTTTGCTTCTATTCTATGCATTTTGCCTACACATTTCTTGCCTGAAGAAACTCAATTACTCATTCAATCATCAATACAAGCATAATTAAGTTCAATAATTTTCACATACTAGAATTAAATAAACTACTAACTTTGTATTTTTATTTATCCGCGAATGAGGACCAAACCTCTCCATTGCTTTCTTGAAATGCCCTTTGGGTGGTTTTGTTTAATATTTTGCTCCAAAGTTAAGCTAGGGTCATAATGTTTATTGTATAAGGCAGCTCCTTTAAAATCCTTCCATCATTTTCTAATCATTTGATTAGTGAGCCACTTGATCATTACATCATTTTCAAATTGAAAATATGGCTATGACCAAAAAAATCCATTAGTATCAGAATGTAATATGAATTGTAAATACCAAGGTAGTTCTATTGCATAGCATCACCAATTTGTTGAGGACATCATCTTTAATTGACTTTGGCATGTCCAGCTAGGCCTTGTTGTTTATGGCATATTTCATCCTAGCCAGATGACCCATTGCACCTGATAAAAACTCTTTCATTTTCTATGGGCTGACCAAGATTATCTATCCCAACTTGTATATTCTCTCCATCTAAGCTCTAAACTTAATAGACCTAGATCTTCTTAGCCTTGATCACATTATCCTTATCTATTGAAAAAAGTACAAAATATTAGTGCAATATTAAGTCAAACACATAAGAAAATGATATATTATAGTTACCTAGCATATTGCATTACCATTCACTTCTGGGCCTAATCTTTCTAGGACCAGAAGCTTCAGCTTGCCCATCATTCAACACATCACCAGAATGAGCATCATGTATCTTATCATTCATCTCATCATCGGCATGAGTAGTAGGCTCCATGTCCTTGGTGGCCAGGGTGAGCTATACAATTTGTTCCTGTTAAGACTGTGTAGGACCAGTGAGATGGTGTGGGTGGGTGGACTGAATAGGCTGTGAATGCTGGAACTGTATGGGTTGTGCGGAGTGGGTAGGCTAGCTGGGCTATAGAGGAGATAGGTGGGAACTGGATGCTCTCTATGTACCCCCAAACTCTTGGATGACTCGGCTTAGGCATTTTTGTAAAACAAATTGCAAAACCATATGTATTAGCACATTGTACAAGAATCTCAAACCAATTTTAGTCACATAGAGAGAAACCACAAATAATCCAAATATACATTTAAATTCTCAAATTAAGTCTTTCCACCTTGAGACAAATCATGATTAATGACAACTTACAAATTATGAATTTAAGTATTTCAACTTTGAGAAAAACCACATAAAAAAAACCTGAAATAAGGTTATTCTGACACATCCTCATCTTCCTTAACATTGGGTACTAGAATAAAGCCTTCCATATGATCATCTTCCTCTTCCCTTGCCAACTGAATATTCCTATCCTCATTCTCAAAAAAATTGCTTAGCTCTTGTTCAATAAATGGTTCATGCTTGCACATATCATCATCCTCAAATTCACTCATGTCATATAAGTCTCTTGACCTGAGATAAACAGCAACAGTCCACTCTAGAGATATATAATCCTCTACAAAATAAACCATCTGAGCTTGTGATGCATATATGAAAGGCTTATACTATTCTCGTTCACGAGTGCAAATCAATCTATTAAAATTTACTAAATGAAAGGCCTAAGCATCCTTTCTAAAGCCTCTATCATTAGTGGTGTTAGCCCACATACATTTAAAGAGGGTGACATATCTTCCATAGTAATTAAGCTCAATAATATCTACAAGTTTCCTATAATATGAAAGAACAGCATCCTGTCCATTGACATCTTGATGGTTAGACACATAATTGATTGTAAAAGTCATGAAAACTCTAGAATTTTAGGTTCTCAATCCTATTTCTTGAGCCACTATCCAAAACTTATATCCACTAATATTGAAGGCTGAGAACCTTTTAGCATTTAGTAGAGATCCTTAAGTTAGCTGCCTCAGATCATTTGACATGGTGCCAGCCATGTCATCTATGAAAACCTATAGAGAGAAAATCGTCTTCTAAAGTTATACCTATAGCATTGAATTCTAAATTAAATATCTTTTAATTCTCACCTATTTAGAAAACCAATCAACAAAGTCTTTGCTGACTATCTTCTATAGCTTAATAGAGGAACGTGCTTGGTTTCTTATTTTTCTATTGATATATAGCTTGAATTCTCTATAAGGAATGACATCCATAATTATATATAATGAATGGTATATAGTTTAGTATGGATATTCATATGAATACTTACTCTAAAAATGGATCAACCTCTTTGCAATTGAATAGAATATATTAAAGTGCCTGTCTCATCTCTATATGTGTCACCGCGAAACTAGAGTCACTACCCACTAGTCTACCTATATTAGGAAAGGTATTAGGGTTTAGGTCATCACATTGAATATTATTTGATTCATCGTTCACACGTCTTGATCGATTGAATCTTGTCTCAATTCCCTACCAATATATTGAACAAAATGTGAGGCACTCCTAGGATATGTACCCTTCAGCAATCGAGCCTTCTGGTTGAGCCCTATTGTGAACATAAGACTTCATATGTCCCAAATATCCACATAAAGGAAGATGCCATTATGAAAGAAAACAAGTTTACTTATAAGTCATAATTAAATGGGTGAAATCAACAATTACCTCTCAATAGGGTACATCCACGGATATTGTATTAGACCTCCTTAATGAAGTTCATTAACTAGATGAACACACAGATGAACCATAGCGGTGAAAAAGGATGGGAGGAACAACATCTCCAAATGATAAAGTGTAAGAACTATTCGATGCTAAACATTCTCGAGGTCATCAAGGTTAAGGGCTTTATTGCATAGTTGTTTGAAAAATGAGCTAAACTCAATCAACACAATAGTCAATGGGTCTGCCAACACATTACGTATTGCAAGGGGTAGTAATTGCTCTATAAGTACATGAGCAATCATAGTGGAACTACATTGAAGTTACAAGTTAGACATGCTAACCCAATATGTGTATTCCCGCCAAACAGGGTACCAAGCCTTGGGAAGTTGCTAATCATCCACATTAGTGCTACTTGCATTTTGAACATCTCACGCATAGAGATATCATAAGTGTCAATACCTTCCATCTATAACTCCTTAAACTCTTTTATAAGAAGTTGCAAGTAGACATTAATGTCATTCTCTGGTATTCATTTATCTAAAATGATCAAGAGAATGAAAGAAGTTGGCTTCATACACATCCACAGCAGCAAATTGTATGGCATCAAAATTACAGGCTAAATGCTATAATTAGTACTCATGGTTCCAAAAGGATTGAATCGATCAGTGGCTAGACCCAGGTAAACATTTTGAAGATCTAAAGTGAATTTTGGGTGACTTGCATCAAACTTCTTCCATGCTTCAGAGTCTCTTGGATGCCTTATCCAACCATCATTACGATTCCGAATTACATGCCAACTCATATGCTCATCAGTCTTAGTTGACATAAATAACCTTTGCAACCTTTGTTTTAGGGGAAAGTAGCATAACACTTTTACAAGTTGTTTCTTATTCTTACCAACAACCCTTTCTTTCCATTTAGATGTTAGTCTAGATGGGTGCCCTAGGCCAATTTAATTGAGCCCTATCACATTCATGACTATACATTTGGTGGATTTGGCAGAACTACACTAATAGAAAACTAACAAAACATGCAACTACATATAGAAATGAAAAAGCAAATAGATAAACCAACTAGCCAAGGGAATTAACTTGAGATTAATGCATTCTAGATCACTAAATGTTTATTCAATTATTGATAATCATAACAAGGATCCTTGAAATGATTAATGAATTTTATGCAAAACTTAGCCACAAACAATCCATCAAGATCTCAATGCATTGCTTAGTTTTCCTATCCTCTTCTAAAAGTGATTATCAAGATCTCAATAACC
>JANHAO010022273.1:0-12264 GCA_026873985.1 Saraca asoca
TTTTAAAAACAGTTTTTAGAAAACTGTTTTTAAAAACAATAAAACAAAAACACCTGAAAACACTTCCAAACAGGCCCTATAAAATCCAATAAAATTAAGAAGATTATCGTTGTAATTAATTTTATATTCCTGCTGACCGGCATGAATAAATATTAGAACCATCAGATTAAATAATTTTCAAAAATAAAACTTGCAGATTAAATATATAAGGGGACAACTATTCAGAGAGTTTGCCAATAGTCTAACTCTAATCGAAGGAAATCCATGTAAGGCCCACAAGTAGCCAAAACCGCCATAACAATGCAGCTCCTAGTATCAATGACAGACTTTTGTTTTAGATTTATATTTGGACACATACATAAAAATGATGTGTTTTTACGAAAATGGTAAACTTTTTTATAGAATATTTTAAGTGTATATGAATTTTACATATTATAAATACAAAAAATTTTATATTTCCATGATTCAAAATTGTATAAATTTATTTTTAAAACATAATCTTATTTGTATATAATTTTTAATAAAAAATTACAAAAATATAAAAAAAAATTATAAAAATTTATTAAAAAAAATATACGTAGTAATACAAATTTTTTTAGGAATCAATTGAAATATAAATTTTTTTATTCATTTTCTCCATAGCACAATCAAGATTAGAATTAATCATAGTTGGAATTGAACAAATTTGGGTGACCATTTGGAATCTCAAAGGTCCAGAGCATCAAAATCCGTTTACGTAAGCATATATTGGTGAGCGATCACTCATTCAAATTAGCCAGACGCACGTAACCTTTTATTTCCAAAACTAAAATCCAACCGTTTTGCGTTTTGGCTGCTAACATATAATAACTTTACCCAAAAAAAAAAATCTAATTAAGATAACCAGACAAGCAAAGAAAAACAAGCCAACAGGTTTAGCTTGTTTTAAGGAGCAAGAAAGATACAAGGCTGTGCTTGGGCCCCCATACACCGTTGAAAAGACAAATCAGCCCCTTATGTTATGACAAGCACGCTGCTACTTACGATAATATCTCCCTGTTGCCGGCTGAGGGCTAAGTTCTTTACAATGATAATGTCAAAGATTTTGATCCAATCACAGGCTGTTCATTAAAAATATATTAATGTTGGCCACGTGTCTGAAGAATATTCTGTTTGACATTGCAGTGGTTTTGTTTTCGGTGACAGCTCTGTCATACGTGTTTTATTAGAAGCGTATAAGTTGCGTAAAGAGGTAACAAGATTTTCAATTTATTCGCCTACTGCCCATTGTATTTGAGGATAAGGACAAGACAGATAAAATAGTTAAAAACAAAAATATTATATAATAATTATGAGATTGATTTAAAATGAAAGGAATGGGACAGCATATTTGTTTATTTTTATAAATGAATAATAATAATTTGTAAGATTCCCAAGTGGGGTGATTTGATTGGTGGATGATTACCTTTTTAAGGTATTCTTAAGAATATTAAATTTTGGGGTTTTCTTAGGTTTTTATTAGTAAAATTCTTGGAAGGTTGAATAAGAAAAATTAAGAATGACTCATCATGTGTTTGAGGTTCTTATCACAAAGTTGGTGATAAAGATGAAGAACATTGTCATTCAGTCTACTGTTGGATTTTATGTGGTGAGAATTTGCTCACTTTGTGTTGAAGAAATATTGTTTTTCCACAAGAAAAATATTATGCAAAGTTTGTTCATTATTTCTGTGGTGATTTTTTTTTAATAAGTGTAAGTTTTTTTTTTGGCCTTTTACGAAAAAAAAGAAGCATGAACGATCAATACGTCTTATCTTCCGTAAGTATTACCACAAGAATATTCTCCCTGAATATTATCACTTAAGTATAAATTAAATAATATTAATTGAACTCCACTATTATTATATTTGAGATTGTTAACTATTAAAACAATCATAAAGAATACAGTCTCATTATAGTTATTTTTGAGATGAATATATGAAGGTTTTTTCTCAATTTCTCGTTTGAAATTATAAAAAAATTAATTAATTTAAAATTAAAATTAAATATAAAATTATTTATAAATCTAATTTAAAATGAAATGAATTTTAATTTTTTATTTTAAATAAAGAGGAAAGAAAAAAGAAAGAGAAACAAGCAACAAATGTTATATTGACATTTTTTCTGTGAAATATGTTATATTTAGTTAGAACTGTAGATAAAATGGTGAATCATTAGCCATCATTGACACAGTCCTAAGCTGAATTCATAATTTTAAAATATATTTAATGTCATAAACAATTTCATTTCTCTCAGATATTTTCACTTATTAGAGAGAGAGAGAGAGAGATTTATTGTGATCTCACGTGAAAATCTCACCTCTAAGAAAAAGTAAAAGTAGAGTCATTGTACCATAAAATATAAAATTGCTTTTAGGCCGAAAACTGTAGATTTTATATATTAAAATTTTGAGAGACCGATGGTTATGAAGATATTGTCATAAAGAACGGACGTGGCAAAGAAAACAAAGAAAGAAAAAAAAAGGACAACGAAAATGGGGCCATTACAAGTTGGCAATTCAATTTGAAAGTGGTAAAATTGCTTTTGACGTTATTAAAGTGTAGCATGATGGCGTGTTAAAATAAAATATTATGCTTTAGTTCCCAGTTCCAAACAAGGGCTAACACTTTGGCATATAAAAAAAATTTGTGAGTTTTAATAAAAATTTTAATATAAAATTGTGTAATTTTTTATAAAAATTTATTAGTATATATATATTTATGTAATAAATACACAAAAATTATAATTCTAATCAATTTTTTATTTTTATATAAAAATTACAATTTTCAATAAAAAAGATAAAAAAATTTCACAAAATTTATGAAAATATGTATTAATATGAATTTTTTGAAGTATATAACAAAATATAATCCTCAAAATAATTCATACGGATATCCACTTTTATAATTTTTATGAAATTTTTTTATATTTTTAACTTTTGTACTAAAAAATATAATTTTTATATAAAATAAAAATTTCAGACATTTTTGTTGAATTTTGATTAAAAAAATTATAATTTTATACAATTATACATATAAAATACGTAAAATATTGCTCGATTTTTAAGAAAGGATGCAAAATTGTATATATAAAATTACAACTTTATATTAATTCTAAGTCCATGCCAAGGCACTGTCTTAAAATATTTCCTTTCGTCCACACTTCAAATTTTTTAGAGCAATACCAAAATCGATTATGCTTTGGTAGATGCTTCAAAACACCCATATCAATATACACTTTCATAACTTTTATAAATATATATATATATATATATAGTAAACATCTTTTTCACAAAAAACTTTTATTTAAAAAGAAGATTTGTGATAAAAGTTTTTTTGATGGAATTATATATTTTTATGTACTTCTCACATAAAAAAAATGTAAAACAATGCTTCTTCTTAAAAAAACGACAATTTTTTTTTTTTTTTGCAAAAATGCAACTTTTTCTTCAAAATTTAATCTAAAATATCCACGAAAGCAATTTTTTGAAACAAAATGCTAAACCGGTTTAGAGGAAATCAAGAATATATTTGCTCCGGCACTTGGGAAAAGTGCTTTTAATAAGAATATTTTTCGGAAAAAAAAAATAGAATCTTTTCCTGGTAAGTACTTTTAACGAAATTAGTTTTTTTATTATAGCTACTTTTTAATCTCCTCATCTAACCTTTTTTTTTTATTTGGTGGATGTTTTGATGGTAGTAATTAGTAAATACATTTTGTTCTAGCCAATTATGTTGTTTTTTTTTTCAATAGAAAAAGTTAAATAAACAACTGATATGAAATTCTTTCAGTCATTTCTTTTAAAAAAATATACTATATAAAGTGACTTCAATTTTCATTTACAATTTCACAACATTGAATATTTTTATATCAATTTCTTACTTACAAAATAATATAATTATTTTTAATTGAAATAATTTTAATTGACTACTTTAGTTAACAAAATCAATTTTCTTTAGACCTTCTAATTTAATGCTTATCATTCATAACTTCATTGCTTAAAGTCCGTAAGTTGATGTAGTTGGGGTCTCACTTAGCTTACATGTTTGCAGAATTTTTCTCTTATTTTTTAGAATGCATATTAAATTTGTATATTTGATTCAAATTTTAAAAAAATTATTCAAAAATGCTTTTAACCTAATATTACTTTAAAATATTTTATGAGGAAATAGATATCTTATATTAATATTTTTCCACCTCAATCTACTACAATATATTATTATTGACTATGGCACATATTCACTGTTATTAATTACTATTTATCACTATTCATTTTCAATTATCATCATTTATCATTTCATATTTTTATTGACTACAACCTATCAACATTAATTATCATACTTTATCATCCACTACTCATCAATTGATTTTTTAATTAGATATTTTTTATAATTTAATGATATTTTAAAAAATATAAATTAATTAAAAATATAATATTATAACATTTTTATAAACTTTTTTAATTAAATAAAATATAATAATATGATATTATCGAAAATCATCTATGTTGCACAGACACCGATATGTGGACACGGGAACACGATATTTTCAAAAGTATCAGTACTATTTTTACATGATAAATGAAGTGTCGATATAGATAAGTGTCAGAAACGAAAACGTTTTTGACACTTATCTATATACTCTCGTGGAAGCAAATGCTATCTAAAAATTATCATCAGCTGGTTTCCTTTTAAAAAAATCAACCTTTTCTTCGATAAGAAAATAAAAAACATTCTTCTCTCCATTTTTGTCCATAAAATCATATTTCTCAAACTCATAACTAGAGGCACTCCCTTGCCTCTCTTTTACGTTGCTTTCTTACAAATAGTAGCCGGAAACAAATTCCATCATAGACAAATGTTGTTCTTAATGTATTATAAAAATTAATAGAAAAATATATTTTCATATAATGTGACCGTTGGAGTAATTATTGTCGAATCATAAATTAAATTAGAAATGTCATATTGCATGTTAAATCATCTCCGTTTTTTTTTTCTTTTAACGGCTACTCGTAATTGTATCCTATTAATGATAAAGAATAACCCTTTTGAGATAAGAACTTTATTCAAAGAGTAATGTTATTTTTTTCGCTCAATTTTTTATATTTATATTCATATATTTTAAAACTGTTTAAATTTATTCAATACATTTTTTACATTATTAATAAATAATAAAATATTATATTATTAAAAAATTAATAATAATTAAAAAAATTTATTAATAATAAAACTTTTTAATAATTTTTAAATGATGAGGCAATATAAAATGGATAATAATATAGAATTAAATGACATGACAGTGAAAATAAATTAAATCTAATTTAAAAAATATTTTTTAATATAATTATCATTCAAATATTATAAATTTACATGAATTCAACTAGTATTTTTTATTAATTTATTATTATTTCTTAATATTTCTTTATCAATAATTGGATTGGATTTGTTGAAAAAATTCAATTTAGCGCGTTAAAAAAAAGCAAGAATCTTTACACGTTTCTTGACTCAATTAATTAATTGAATTTGTAAAGAAAATTAAATTAGTTGGAAATAATTTTCTTTTACATTTTTTTATAAATAGATGATTTAAAAGTCCAAGTAAACGTAATGATTAATTTAGGCATAGTATAAGCACAAATCAAAAAAAGATAGCGGTTTAGAGGTGGAGTGGGGTCCACAAACCAAGTGGTGTACTAGCTGGCATACCTCCTCTGACAGACTGTTTCTTCCCATCATACGTTACATACAACAACCACAGCCTTCAGCTTCCTCCAATCACTCTCTCTTTTCAGTTTTAAGCCCTTTCTCTTCTTCCCTTTCGCTCTCACTCTCTTCTCTTCTTTTTATCCTTACTATTCTATTTCTTTACTACCCGAAATCGTTTTCTTCATCTTCTTCGCCGTGATCCATGGCTGAGGAACCCCAGAAACCTGCTGAGGAGGTGGTGGCGGCTTCTGCTGTGGCTGAGAAAGAGCCTGAGCAGCCCATCACTGAGAAAGAGTCCGAGAAACCAAGTTATGAGAAAGAGCCGGCACCGGTGCCGGAACCGGAGCCGGAGGTTGCGGAGAAGCCGGTGTCGACTGGGGAAGTGGTAGAGGCTGAAGAGTCCAAGGCCGCCCCAGTTGAGGTTGAAGGGAAAATCACCCAATCAGTGTCTTTCAAGGAGGAGACAAACGTGGTTGGTGAACTCCCTGAAGCACAGAAGAAGGCCCTTGAGGAGCTGAAGCAGCTTATTCAGGAAGCGCTTAACAAGCACGAGTTTTCTACTCCACCGCCTCCTCCAGCGACGCCAGCTAAGGAGGAAGAGAAGCCGACCAAGGAAGAGGTGGCCGAAGAGAAGAAGGAAGAAGTAGCAGAAGAGAAGAAGGAAGAAGTAGCAGAAGAGAAGAAGGAAGAAGAGAAACCTGCTGGATCATATGAAGAGACGAAAACTGAAGAAAAATCAAAAACTGAGCCTAGTAAGGAGGTTGCTGTCGTTGAAGAGCCTCCCAAGGTTGAAGCCGAGCCTGTGACTGTGACAGAAGCACCTGCTGAAAAGGAAAAGGAGATTAAGGCTGCATCTTCCGCTGATCCGCTGGTGGAGACGGTGGTTGTTACAGAGGTGGTGGAGAAAGTTGCTGCCGTGGATGACGATGGCGCTAAGACCGTTGAGGCGATTAAGGAGAGCATAGTCTCAGTCTCTGCTCAACAAACTGAGGAAGCACCATCAACTAAGGAGGGTGAGGAAGCTCCAGCGGAGCCAGAGCCTAAGGTGGAGCCGGAGGTGGAGGCCGCTGCCCAGCCACCGCCTCCGCCGGAGGAAGTTTCTATATGGGGAATTCCTCTTCTTGCAGATGAAAGGAGTGATGTTATTCTCTTGAAATTCCTCAGAGCGAGGGATTTCAAGGTAAAGGATGCCTTCACGATGATCAAGAACACCGTGCGATGGAGAAAGGAGTTCGGAATCGATGCGCTTGTTGAAGAAGATTTTGGAAATGATTGGGACAAGGTGGTGTTCACTCAAGGGTATGACAAAAAAGGCCACCCAGTTTGCTACAACGTATTTGGGGAGTTTGAGAACAAAGAGTTGTATCAGAACACTTTTGCTGATGAGGAAAAACGCCAGAAATTCATCAGATGGAGGATTCAGTTCTTGGAGAAGAGCGTTAGGAAGTTTGAATATAGCCCAACAGGTATTTGTACTATTGTCCAAGTCAACGACCTCAAGAATTCACCTGGACTTGGCAAGAGAGAGCTCAGGCAGGCCACCAATCAGGCCCTTCAATTGCTTCAGGATAACTATCCTGAGTTCGTAGCCAAGCAGGTTCTTACACAATCCTTCAATATTTAAATTTAGAAATGAATTTTTGTTGCTAATTATTGTCTGATTGCTGCTTTTCTTTGTTTGTTTTCCATTTCTGTAGGTGTTTATCAATGTTCCTTGGTGGTACCTTGCCTTCTATAGGATGATCAGTCCTTTCCTGACACAGAGGACTAAGAGCAAATTTGTCTTTGCTGGCCCATCTAAATCTGCTGAGACCCTTTTCAGGTAAGTGTGAGTCATTCAATTTTTCAGCCTTTTTTGAACTGTTTGATCATAAATACATCCTGTATTTCTTATAGTTATCTTTCTTTTTATTTCCTTGTCATTAATGGGCTTTCAAATATTTTCATAATAACTGTTGTCGGCCATTATAGTTCTTTGTTTCTGTGATTTTCAAACATACCATGTTGATATAAACAGGTATATTGCTCCTGAGCAAGTGCCTATTCAGTATGGTGGATTAAACAAAGAAAGTGACCAGGAATTGGAATTCACGACTGCTGACCCAGTTACAGAAGTTACAATTAGGCCAGCAACAAATCATGCCGTTGAGTTCCCAGTTTCTGAGGTGAGTTTTGATGCAAATCATTTCAAGCAGTAAGATAATATTGTATATTTAATATATGGTTTATGATTACAAATTATGTTGAATATGCAGAAATCTCATCTGGTTTGGGAAGTCCGAGTTGTGGGTTGGTATGTGAGCTACGGTGCTGAATTTGTTCCCAGTGCTGAAGATGGATACACTGTTCTTGTACAGAAGAACAGGAAAATTGCCTCAGCTGACGAAACAGTAATTACCAACAGTTTTAAAGTTGGTGAACCTGGTAAGATTGTGCTCAACATTGATAACCAAACATCCAAGAAGAAGAAGCTCTTGTACAGGTCCAAGACCAAACCCATCCTTGACTGAGTTCTCATTCTGTCAGGTCTGAATTCCTATTTCTGGGAGAATGAATGTAAGGTGATGAATAAGAAAAAGGGGGGCTGGTGAGTGGATGTATTCTTTGATACGGGGTTATTTTGTTCATTTGGTTGGAATATTTTTGTTTGAAGTCTGGGGCTGGGGAATTTCATTTACTATTAGTTTCGTATAGCTGTGGGGTATTTTGTTTATTTGGCTTTGGGATTGGATTCATTAAGGGATTTTACCTTCACTATCGGGAATATTCAAAGAAGCGGATAACAATTGGAGGGTGGTTGGGGAGGGGTACATAAATTGGGCTTTTAGCGTATGAAAATGCATATATTTATCTGAACTGTGAAAGAAGTTGTGTTTGTATTGTGATACTCCATGCCTGTAAAGTTTGTATAACTGTGATGGTGTATTATTCATTTGTTGAATATCAAGTTTAAATTTAATGTTGATGTTCTTGTGTTTCTCTGAATTTGGATGTGAAGGGTACTAATTTCTTGAGCAATTTGGTAACTACATACCATAGTTTAGTTGTCTTTGAGATCATTCAGAAAGGTAGTTTAGTTGTCTTGAGATGTTTCAAAAGGTGAACCAACAAATCTTGTTTGGTTGGATCATGGATGGAATGAAATTGAATGAAAATTAATTTAGATTAGTTGTCTTTGAGATGACTTAAAAATAGTTTAGTTATCTTTGAGATGTTTCAAAAGGTAAACCAATGAAATCTTGTTTGGTTGGATCATGGATGGAATGAAATTGAATGAAAATTAGACTAATTGTCTTTTTGGATAATTCAGAAGTTAAACTGAGGAAAGTACCTTTTTTTTTTTTTTTTCATTTTTGCCTTAGATAGTAGGATTTTGGATGGAATGGACATGGAATCTGTGGATCAAATCTATTTTCTTTTTCGTTTTCATAAAAGGTTATTGTTTATATACAAGACATATATGCTGAGAAAATAGAATCTTGATGGTTACTAAAGTTAGCATAGCTTGTCTTGCTGATGATCTTCCAAATTTCCCTTGTACTTATGGAATACTGTTCTAAGTGTGATCCTCTTAATTTTCATTTTACTCAAATATCCTTTCTATTTTTGAAGGAGTTAGACCAGACGAAAATTTGAATCTCAATTTTTTTTTAATGGAAATTTGAGAGAAGTATATGAAAATTTAGATTAAATTAATCTGTACATCTCTGTAATTTGCCTCTTCTCTTTAATTAGGTACTTACGCTTTAAATTTTGATTTAGGTATTTATAATTTATACTTATTTCTGATTGGATATTTGTTAATAGATTTCTATTCATATGAAAATTACTAATGTGTAGCAGACTCGTGGACTATGGCAAGGTCCCGCAGTAAATTGACTACGTGTGAGCTCTGGCGGAGGTAAATTTTCATTTTTCTTGGTAGTGACTTGGGAGTAAATCCCAACCCATTGAAAGCTCATGAAACTTGTCAACAAAAAGTTTCAAAGCTGACATAACAAATCCAAAAAAAAAGGGAAAAACATCCCTCGTGTGCCGCAAGAAAAGGATTTCATCGCAATTCACTATTTCTGAGCGAAATTAGGTGAAATGTTGACGGTAGGTATCTGTTTAAAATATAAAAAAAAAATTAAAAACGTTGAACTCTAAAGTGATTGAATTTTGTTTTTAATTAGCTAAAAAAACTTAAAATTTAAGATTTGAATTATATAAAACTTTGGAATTATAAATATTAAAATATATTGATATTATTTTGACATAAATTTCACATTATACAATTAATATAAGTAAAATTATGTATATAAAGTTTTAAATAAATACAAGAAAATGAATTTAACATTGTATAAAATTAGCATGATAAATTAACAAATAATAATATTATGATTTTTATTTAAAAATTTTATGAAGAAAATAACATAATTAAATAAAATAGTTAATTAAATAGATCATAGATATTAACTTCAACCTTTTGCTTAGTTTAAGATTTAAATTTTAATTCTTTAAAGTTGATGGAGGTAAAATTTAATTATAAGACCATCTTAGAGTTAAAGAGATTTTTTTTTTTCATTTTTTTTCAAAAAATTATAAGTATCCCTTCTAAAAATTTTAAAGTAAGAGGATCCCCATAGTTGGTAAAGATATGCATCTTAAAGTGAAGACCACTAGATAAGGATGGTTTTATGGGCACCAACTAATAACAACTCATCCAAATCATCCCTTTGGCTATGTCGACGACGGTTGCCTTATCAATAGCAGCACATGTTCCTCGACCCTTTGCAAACCCTCATTCACCTAATCATCCTACAAGACCCTTGTTGTTTGCCGAACTATTTTTAGATTTGTAACATCTAATTAGGGTTCATATGACTAGACTCGAACACGAGTTTAGTAGGCTAGCCCGAAGGCTGAAGAATCAAACTCTAAAGGTGGATTGATCGGTAAACTAGTTCTCAAGGTGCAGTCAACTAATCAGTGTCAAGTTAGACAAAATTTGATGTACGAAATTCAGATAACATAATCTTAATATAGTCAAGCTGTCACTCAAAATTAAAACCATGTTAAAAAGAAGTTCCAATGCACACTCGACATGAATATGAGGTAATCTGATTGAATCAAAGATAAATTTAATTTCATTTTATTTCATATTTATATTTATAAATTTTTATTTGGTAAATTTCACTTAGGTCGTGAATCAATTGTTACTAGACCTAGGACCAAAGGTTGAAAATTTTCCTTTAAGCAAATGAATGGGAATTTCTACCCTTTGGCTCCCTTTTTGAAGAAAGAATTGGTTTCTTAAAATTGTTCAAATGTTTTTAATGTGTTAAGAAGTGGGAAATTAGGCCTCAGAAAGTAATTAATGGAAACTAAGAAAAGATATTTAAATAATTTTAGACATGAGATATCAGCATTATAACTTAAGCTAAGATGAGACTTGGATATGATTATGTCAGGTCCCTAAAAATTAGAGTTAAAATTTTAACAAACTTTGGATCTTACCCTTTTTTCGTTGGAGAATTTACATACACCTTTGAGTTATACTTGGATTCAATATTAATGCAGTAAACAGATTTAATATAGTAAATTTTCAGACAAATAATCAGAAATAAGAAATCTAGAGTTTTGTGAGTAGCAAAATGATAAAGATTAATACACAGATTTTTAAAGTGGTTCAATTTGAATTGAAACCGCAATTCAAGTCTACTCTACTTAATCTTTCTCAACTGAAAGACCTTTTCAATTAAAACAAAACTATCAAAATTTATCAGGCTCTTGAAATGCCAGTTTACAGCAAAAACACAAGCAATTATATAGGCTTCTTGCTAACCTAGAAAAATTATAAGAGGCTCTTCTAAACCTAAGCAAAAACACAAGAATTATGGCAGGCTCTTGTTAACCTAAACAAGATTTCTAAATCCCTAGAAATCTCAAACATAAAAATAGAAATAAGAAAAATTGTAAAATACAATATGACAAGTTTGAGATGAAAATCTCAAACAATCTAAGATGAATTCAATTGACCTTTGATCCAAAAACTCTTGATTAAATCTCAAAACTTAATGAGGTAGAGAGAAATCTTGTGTATTACTTTTCTCAGAAGTTTTCATTCTTGAAATTTACGAAAACTGTGAAAACTTGTTTAAATAATGAAGGCAATTGGGCTTTTGTAACTGTTATAACCGTCTATAATAGAATAACTAATTTTCAGTTATTGCATCAATTATAGCATCGATTTAAGATGGTTACAACTAACTAATTGATGTGATAATCGAAGTTCAGGCTGTTACAAGTAAAATTGTAATCAATTACTACATCGAAATGGGTATTTTTCCTAACCTTCGATTTGAAATAATTTTGAAAACTGTTCTTCAATGCATCAATGTGGAAATCTATTTATGAAGTGAAAAAAAGTTTCACAGTTTTCTTCAAGTGATTTTTCTACCTCATTGTTTAGTTAAAAATATTTGGATCAAATATCATTTGAACTCATTTACAAAAGATCTTATTGAAATAAAATAATTCCTAAAACTATTCTTGGATCT
>JANHAO010022274.1:0-12247 GCA_026873985.1 Saraca asoca
AGATAAATTGTTCTTCAACATCAAAATAAATTTAGGTTTTAACAAAAACTCCTTTAAGGCTAACAATCTCCCTTAAAGGCTAACATCCTTATTAGTCCAGAAGGGCATAAGGTCTTTAGTGCTCTGAGGTTTAGCTTTCAGGCCACAAATAATGAAGCTAAATATAAGGCTTTATTGGCAGGCTTATGACTAGCCAGAGAGGTGCATGCTGAGAGAATAAAGATTTTTAGTGACTTGCAATTAATTGTTTGTTAAATAAAGGGTGAATGCCAAGCTCAAGGGCAGAAAATGATAAGATATCTTCAGGAAGCCCAAGAGTTGTTAGGCTCCTTCCAAAAATTTGAGATCACCCAAATCCCATGAGCCCAGAATGCACATGCTGATGCTTTAGCATATTTGTCTACCCTTGACGATCCTGACCATATAGGAGCAATCCCGATAAAGCTTCTTCTATCTCTAAGTATCGAACATCAAGACATCATCATGGTGATTGCCAAAGTACCCAACTTTTGGATGAATCCAATCCTAGACTACCTATAAAACGAGAAGTTGCCAAAAGATAAACTCGAGGCATGACGTCTGTGAGCTTGAGTAGCTAAGTACTACATCTACGATGACACGGTTTATAAGAGAGGGTTCACGACCCCATTTTTAAGATGCATAGATGGCGAAGAACGTCGTATCGTCTTGGAGGAGATTCTTACAGGGAATTGTAAAAACTATACTGGGGGCTATCTTTGGCACAAAAAGCCCTTCGACAGGGACTCTATTGGTCAACAATGAAGTAAGATGCTATTGACTTCGTCAAGAGATGCGACAGGTGCCAAATGTTTGCAAAAGTGCCGCGAGCGCCACCAGCTTACCTGAAATAGATGACAAGCCCACGACCATTTGTAATTTGTGGGATAGACCTAATTGGACCACTTCCTAAGGCATAGGGAAATTGTAAATACGAGATAGTAGTTGTAGATTACTTCACCAAGTGGGCGGAGGCAAAGGAACTTGTTGAAATCTTGTCTTCTAAGGTCAAAAAGTTTGTATGGAATAACATCATTTGTAAGTTTGGGGTCCCTCAGTAGATCGTCATTGATAACAGGACCCAGTTCACCAGCGAGCAGTTCATTAAGTTTTGTGACGACCTCAAGATTGTTAAGAGCTTCACAGCCATAGGCCACCTACAGGCCAACAAGCATGTAAAAATTATCAACAAGATCATCAAGAAGATCTTGAAGACCAAGTTAGAGGCAAAAAGGGAGCTTAGACAAATGAATTACAATCGACGCTATGGGCCTACAGGACCACGCCTTGTAGCTCCACAGGGGAAAGTCCCTTCTCAATGGTATACAGGTGTGAAGCAATAATCCCCATAGAACTCGAGGTTGCTACATAGTGAAGGGTCGCCTTTGACCTGGAAGATAATAACCAGCTGCTCATTATGAGCCTAGACGTTTTGGAGGAAGTGAAAGAAAGAGCTAGCCTCAGGGTTGTAGCCTATCAGCAATGGAGAGTGAGGTATTACAACCGCAAGGTGCAAGCTCGAAAGTTCAAACCAGGCGACCTCATCCTATAGCTTGTCCTCCTTGGAGCCCACAAATCCAATGAGGGGACCTTAGGACTGAATTGGGAAGATCTGTATATTATCAAAAGGATCGTGAGTGATGGAACCTACCATCTGGGGAATATGAATGGAGTAGAATTCCCCCATGCTTGGAATGCCAAGCACCTCTGCTGTTACTATCAATAAGCGTCTCGATACCTTATAATTGATTCATTGTAAATATAAATGTAATTCTTTGAATTCTTTGGAATAAGATCAGAGATTTTTATGCCAAGTTATATACTACGCGGTGCAACAATAGTTAGCGTGTCAAATTGTTATCTAAGCGTGAGTAAACAAAATTCACATATTCAAGTATGAAAACAATAAGGAGAAAAGAGTTTGGTTTCATCACAATAAAATTGAACAAGTTGTTCATAGAGTTCGCTACAAGTTCTAGGAGCATCATGAAGGCAAAGTTACATAATTCTTGTTTCAAGAGGATGGAGCCTCAGGGGCTGAGCCTTCAACGGGCTAAGGACCAGGAGCTGGGACATCAGGAGCACCTTGGCGGGAGCAACACCAGTAGGTTGTGAGCTTCCTTCCCCTCGGACAGTAACATCGACAGGAGAAACGTCAACCTCAGCACCTTATCTCTTCCTTGCGGCCTTTACTCTCCAACGTTCAACCGCTTCGAAGGCCTAGGGGCCAAAGAAGGAATAGTCTAAGTCAGGGAACTTTTCCCACAAGGTCAAAAAGAAAGAGGCAAGAGTGTTCAGCCTCGTCTCCTTAGCTGCCTCTGCCACCTGCGAGGATGTTTCCATTTGAACCTTTGTCATTTTTTCCTTCGCAAGTTGTAGCTCTCTCTTTAGCACCATTAACTCCTCGATAGAGGCCTTGGCTCGCTACTTTGTAGCCCTTGCCCTCTCTTCGGCAATATTGGCCATCCTAATCATTGATCGCAACTGCGATCAGGCTTCATCAAGCTCTATCTTCGTCTTATTAAGGTCATTGGTGGCAAGGCCAAAGTTTACCTCGGTATCCTCACGGTGCTTCACCTTGCGAGACAAAGCAGTCTCGAACCCTTCGACCTTCTTCTCAAGCTCTAGCACTTCAGCTCGTTGAGCCTCCAGCTTGTTCATAAGAGCTAATCTCTCTCTATCCCGATCCTCGCATGTCTCAATAATCTTCATCAATGACAACATATTCCACGGGAACAGACAGCAAGGTTAGACCTAATAACAAATGAAACAACTAAGGCGAAAAATAACACTTATCGTTAGACCCTGTTGAGCTGCATACCCTGCCTGCCTCCCAAGGGGGAGTTTCTCGCTCCCCAACATGTTAAGCTTGGTGTCATTACCTAATATCATGCCAAAATTCTTAACAACCATCTGAGCATATCCCTCCGTTTTGGAGCCGGGCTCAGCCAAAGGCTTTGAAAGATTGACTCCTGATGGGTTCTAAGGAGTCGCCTTTTTCTTCCATTTGGCAACCCTCTGCTTCTTTGGAGGAGGACCAAAAGGACTAAAAGGATTGGTGATGTTGGTTTCCTCCGCTTCTTTAGACCATGGTGTGGAGACTGGATCTAGTGGAGAGACCTCAATCATGGTAGATGGTTGCTCCATGACAACTAGAGTTGCTTCAGCCTTGGCAGTCGGTCCAACTCCAAGGGTTGGACTTGCATAAGGAGCTGGGGGCTAATCCACAATGACCTAGCTCGAGGTGACCTCATGGGCCAAAGGAGCCTCATCTTCTCTATCCAAGGGAGGCATTCTGAGGATTAAGTCCATTATTTTGTCGTAATCATCAAAGTTCATGGGCCTAGCCTCCGTCAGCTGGCGAATCCCTATCTCCTTAGTCACTACGGTGTTTATTGATGGGACAAACCTATAGAAGTAGAGAACGTCTTTGTCAAACTTGAAGTCATTCTGGAGATCTCTAGTTGTCACAAACCAGTCTAAAACCCCCGACTCCCTGGCCCCAAGCATTAGCCGCTTACCGATTCTGTTTACAAAGTTAAACAAGAGGTTAAAATCTAGAATAGATAGTAAAGAAACAAACGAATTCACCTATAACCAGCCCACTTACCCGTAACAAGAACAAAATCAAAGTTTTTAAGATATCTCAATGAGGGGCACAAGACATAAAACCAACGAGACTTATAGCGTCCCGCGCTGGATTTCCCCTTTGCGTCCCCCCACGGGAGGATCTTCTTATGAGGTGTCTGCTTGGCTGAAAGGTAACAAAGCCCATCCTCAAAGTTCGTACACCTCAAGTCATAAAGGTAATAGTGGGTTTCGGGTGACGGTGGAGGAAGGCCATTGACCTTGTGAATCAAGTTCAGCGAAATCAACAAAGTATATGAGTTTGGCATTAGCTTAAACGGGCTAAGCTTTATTTTATTTAAGAAATCAATGATAAAAGGTTGAATGGAAAATCTTAATCTCACGGTAAGATGCGGGATACCAATGGCTATAAAGCCTCAAGGAGGATGAGCAGCGTAGTCGTCCAGGGTGGGGACCATAGCACTGTAACCCTTGGAGATCTGGCTCAACTCAATAGCATTTTGAACGTCGTGAACCTAAACAGTCGAGGTATGATGTTTGAACATGTGACAATCAGGGCATTGGGATGAATATGTCCTTTGGCCCTTGATGTGTCCTGAACGAGCACCTCGGTTTGTAGTGACCTCCCTTCCACTGGATGTCGTGCCTCCAGCTTGTCAAACGTTCCCCGCATCTTAAGACGAGTCTGGTTCATCATCCTCACTCCCAATCAAGTGGCGGTGACATGCATGACTAGCTTCCATCTACACAAAGAAAAGAAAAGGTTGATAAGTTTATTGAGAGCAAATCGTACTAAAAATCGGGACTAACGACTCCCCATTTTGTAGGCCATGCACACCCTATGCCACTGTACTAACAACCTAAACTCTGGAATACGGAGGAGACACTCTGGCCAGGCAACAAAATCTTAAAAGACACAAATATGTGCCCAGAATTCCAGAACCTATTGGCGACCCAACTATTCCATTCTAATCAAAGACTAAGCATCTGAACCGTATCTACCCATCAGCATCATTGTCTCTTAATTAGTCAAAATCAAGTGCCCTATTTCCTACGAAGGAAGAAAATTGCATAAAGTGAAGAGTTAGAGGGAGCATACCGTGATTTTTGGAGATGAAGAGTCTGGAAAGTTTAGGTGATAACTGGAAGTACGGGTGAAAGATGATGGAGAATGATGACGGAGAAGCTATAATAGTGGCCAGAGAAATAGGTGAGCAAAAAATAAGGAAGGCTTGAAAGCTTTCAAATGGCAAAGTGAGAGGGAGAAGGAAGGCACCTAGCTTAAAAGGGAGGCACAACCCTACCATTGGATCAAAAGGGGTGTCAATTACCCACAATCTGACAATCCAGAGAAAACAGCGGCCAATAAATGATGATTCAGCATATGTGTGTCAAAAGCTAAAAATAATAATTACCAGCCGCTGCTGGGAAACGAAAAGCCGCACGTGTGAGACAGACAAGGGTATCGAATGGCTCGATAAGATCACAGGTCACGAAGTCGTGAAGGACTGGGGCATTATGACAAACTCGATCTTGCATCCAATAATGCATTAGCCATACATAGAATTCTTGCACGAGCCGTGTCTAAGTAATGTGCCAGCCCCGCACGGAATTCTTGTGTGGACAGACCTTGCGCCCAAGTAATGCGTTAACCATACGTAGAATTCTTGCGCAAGTCAGGGAAGAAATAATGATCTCGCATCCAAGTAATGCGTTAGCCACACGTAGAATTTTTGCACAAGCCATGTCTAAATAATGTGCCAGCCCCGCACAGAATTCTTGCATGGATGGACCTTGCGTCCAATGCGTTAATCATATGTAGAATTCTTGCGCAGGTCAGGGGCGAAATAATGATCTCGCGTCCAAGTAATACATTAGCCACACGTAGAATTCTTGCGCGGGCCACGTCTAAGTAATGTGCCAGCCCTGCACAAAATTCTTGTGTAAACAGACCTTGCGTCCAAGTAATGTATTAACCATATGTAGAATTCTTGCACAGGTCAGGGGTGAAATAATGATCTTGCGTCCAAGTAATGCGTTAGCCACACGTAGAATTCTCGCACGAGCCACATCCAAGTAATATGCCAGCCTCGCATAGAATTCTTATACGAACAAACCTTGCATCCAAGTAACGTGTTAGCCATACACAGAAATTTTCCACAAGCCAACATGATTGATTGGCAATGCGGCACATATCCTTTAAATGGGAATTTATTGATTAAAGTTGATTAGCTTAAGTTCCTTATGACAGAAGCTAATTATCCCATTTAATACTTTACACAACGATTGTTGAATTTTAATTTTGCAGGGGTAAATCATGTTGCCAGCGACAATTAATTAAACTGTCCATGCACGTACTTAAAAAAACAAAGGGCAGAAACATAATGCTCAAGGTTACACTAAAAAACCTCCTTCAACGAGGCATATTTACATTAAGAGAACCGATACACAAAGATAAAGCAAAAGCAAAAAGCTAGCAACCCCACAAAGGGAAAGAGAGCCAGTTCTCAGGAGGTAAACTCCTATCAGATGAAACGAATGAACTCGGCTGCTCCTGCTCATTGCCTTCATCAGTCGGTGGATCATTTCTTGACTCCCTAAACATAGAGTAATTCAAAAAGGGACCAGGAACACGGCTAGCAAGGTTGAACTTCATGGAAGAATCATGAAGAAATAATCCAAGATCTGTACAGAACTTCCCAAAAGCCAAGAAGAGAAGCTATACAGGGAAGTTACATGCAATAGACTAGCCATGTCTCTGAAACCTCTGCAATAGACCCATGTCCCAAAAAGTTTCTCCAGAAGCCAAACCATTAAGATAATGAAGTGCTTGATCAAAGCATCCAATGGATAACCTCACAAAAAAGAGGAGCTCCATGAGCCTTTATAAGTTCACTCGGGTTCATCAAGTGGCCCAAGGAACATTTGGTTGTTCCTGATCGAATGGTCCAGAAATTATGAAAACTGCCACGTTAACGGCCGAGATATTGCATAGAGAAAGGCATGGCCTAAAGCATGGGAAATGAAAGCCTGAAAGATAGAAATGACAACATGATAGAATGAGCACAAAAACTGAGTCATCCTGCAAGTTACAGACAAAGACTTTGACCATCAACTGTAACTCCCAGCCCACAGAACGAGCTGAGAGTTAGGGGCTTATGTTATAGAGATTTTTTGGAAGCATATTTTGGGCCTATCGAGGTCCAATAGAAGGCCCACTTAGACTAGTGGTGGTCCACGCTGAAGTTTGAGGTCGCTGAGCGAGGACCCCCGATTGTTAGGTACAAGCTGGAGACATCCCGCAACATCGTGAATGAAAGGGTGTAGCTCACTGAAGAAACTTTCAACCCCTCAGCAAGAAGCACATGACCTTCGAAAGAACGACCAAGCGCAGATGACAAGGCCAGCCAGAGCTGTCAGCTCGCTCAACTTCTATCTTGTCCACTAACAACGGATACTTGTTCGGAGCCCAGTCAGCAACCCAAGGCACATGTTTCCTATTGACAACTCAGCCTCCAAACTTACACATCAGCGTGATTTGCCTAGCATTAATTATCCTGCGCCAAGCATTAAATGCCTGGAGCGACGGAAGTAATCATTTTATTGTTTATAAAATTACACTTGTAACCCTCTCCCTTTCTATAAATAGAGAGGGAAGGTCACCATATAAGAGAAGAACACGGATACATGCGGACACTCTGCCAATACTAAGAGTGAGCACTGTTCATCTAGAAAAACCTCTGTTGTTGTATTCATATTCTATAAAACCAATCCCTTCAGTGCATAATAAAAGATTAACGTGGATGTAGGGGCTAAACTAGCTTTAGCCGAACCACGATAAACTCTTGGTGTTGTTGTTTCTTCCTCTTCTTTATTGCTTTCTTTCGTTGTTTTCTATCATATTTAGCTTGCAGTCAGGGCTAACGCTGAACTTAACTGGTTGACCAGATTTTGGTGTCAACAACTATTATTTTTTACTGATTTTAAAAATTGATATCAAAACCAATTTTCCTTTCATGTTGCAAGGCTTAAAATTGTGCAAATTTTGTTTAGAAATTTTATGTGATTAAACTACTGAATTATTCATAATTATTGATGAGAAACATTATGGATTTTTTATACGAATTTTTTTGCCTTTTCTATATTATTGTATTGTATGATTTGATAAAAATCACAAATTAGTATAATTTAGGTTTTCTAGAAAAATTGAATTAAAAAATTTGAATAATTTAAAGGGATAATTTTTAAATTAATTTATGTTTTCATCTCAATAATATGTAATGTGTAAAATACACAAATCAATTTGAATAAGACTAGTAAATTATGTTTTAAATTGAATTTTTCTAAATTTGAATATAGCCGTCTAATACAGATTTTTTTTTTTTGGTCAAAATTTGGCATTATTATTGGAGATCTGTTCTTATTGATTCAAGATTCTATGTTAAAATGATTAGATTAACAAAAGCCCTAACGAGTTAAGTATTATTTTGGTTGAAATTGCTTGTTTTTTCCCCAAATTTTTTGAAATTAATTTAGGGATTAGCATTAGATCAGTTTGGGGTTACAAACCCACACAAAATTTGGCAATATTTGGGTGATTTTGGGCAAATTTAAATCTCAAAAAAAACCAGTTGAAGAAAATCCAAAATCTAGTACTTAGGTAAGGATGATGAACTACAGGCTCGTAATGTGCAAACCCCATGTGCAAAGAAGGCGCATGATCACCATGCGCTGATGTGGCAATGGCGGATAGCAATGAAAATTATACCATTGAACTCCACTTGCCGAATTCCTTTTTTTGAAATGTTTTCAGATTTTTCTGAAAATAAAAATATTTTATTTATTTTTTATCCAATTTATTTCAATATTATTTGATATTATTTGATCCTAAAATTTTTTGTATATGTTTTTTGCATATTAGATTACTATCTATAATTTTTTTCAAAATTTTTTAATCCTATTCGCATATTATTTGAAAGTTGCATGTTTATATGTATGAAATTGAAATTATGTAAGAATTATGTTACTTGTGTTATTTGGATATAAAATATTTATCATATGATTCTTACATAATATGCAATTATATGTGTTTTTCTTTTTTTTAGACTAAATTGATCTGTTAGCACATTTACATATTTTCTCGAATATTGTGTGTAATTTGTAAAATTATATAAGAATAATTTTTGCTCATATTATGTCATAAAATTTTATATAATTGTGTATTTACCTATCTTGGAATCAATTGCATAAAGTTTTGTTGAAATAAACTTTTAAACCCCCTGGCAATTGATGTAATGTTATTATCATAGTTTATTGGTGATAGATAATGTAAATGTTAAGATTGCTTGTTATGCTTTTAAAATTTTAAATACCCTAATGGTGTTAAGTGTTATAATGTAATATTATTTGGAATTAAAAAATTATCAAATAAATATTATAATATGATTACGTTAAACATGAAATTTTGAAAATTCATGATGAATTTCCACCACTATAGAAACATAATTATATGCTAGTTTGGATATTGGTGTTTATCTAAACAATGTTATAAGTTAAAATAATTCACGTCTAATTTTTAACTGATGTGTAAAATAAGAAATTATATCAATTTTTAATATACAATCAATGACTTTTTACTTGAAAAAAAATTATATGTCAGTTTTTTTAATATATATATATATATATATTTTACTAAAAACATCAATTTTTATATGAAATTTTTGTTTTTTTTCTCTAAAAAAATTTATTGCTATCTCTATTTTTACAAAAACTTGTTATTAACTATAATTTTACAAAAATCTATTGCTATTTATATTTTTGTAAAAATAATCATCAAATCAAAATTTATAATCACCCAACACTATCTTAATTTCAACAAATTCAAATATTTTATTCTATCCACCAAAAACACATGAAATTACAAAACTACTTAAAATTAAAACATGTCATATTACAAATTTATACATTATTCTACTGAATTGAGTTAAAGAAATTTCAACTATTGATGTTGAATTGCTTTCAATTTCTTCTTGAATGTAAGATTTTGATTTCCTTCAAAGTACTACAAATTTATACAAAACAAGCATTTTAAAATCAAATAGTTGTCTATATAAATTTTATAAATTTTTTATATTTTTTAAAATTGTAATTTTATATTGAAATAAGAAAAAATTTTAATTTTATTTTTGAATAATGAAATTATAATTTTTTATATAATTATTATATGTAAAAATATATATTTAAAAATGTTATACAAAAATAATTTTTATTATTTTTATGTTGAATTTTTATAAAATTTCGTAAAATTTTTGAATACGTATTAAACTATATCCATATATATATATATATATATATATATACTAATTAATTTACAGCAATTGATTTTAGAGTTTATGCACTATTATTTGGAATATTCATCGCCTTTAAATTTAGTAACGCCCTCCAGCCAAATAATTTTTCTTTACAGAAAGAAACATAATTTTTCTTCCAATTGTCAAAAAGCATAAAAAAGGGGTCAGAAAATAAAAAGCAAAGAATAGCACATCTCTTTTTTTTAAAAAAAAAAAAAAAAAGCAAAGAAAGGACTTGAAAGCAACCCAAGGCAGTGACTTATGTCTTTTTGAACCTTGTCGTTTCCTTAACAGCTACACCATTATGAGGTGTTGTTGCATGGAAGAACCTTATCAAAATGCGTACCAAAAATTCTAAACCTAAAACCCAATATGGTCGCTAATCTCATTTGATATCATATAAAATTAGACAACAGAAAAAAAAAATAAAACAGAAAAATCATTTCACTGGTATAAAACATAAGATACATTTAAAAAAAATAAATGATTTAATTGGTTATGAAAATTTAAATAAAATTTTATGATTCTCTCTAATTATGGATTTAAGTTTTCTTCAACATTAATTGTTCTATTTGATAAATAATTCTTCTTAAAAAATTTTCTTAATGTTTTGGGGCTAATTGAATTATTACCTCTCCAATCTGATTGAATTTGGTGGGAACCTCCGGATAGTTAATGATTTTGAGGATTTGATCTGATATTTTTTTATTTGCATTTTAAGACAAATAAATATAACAAGGAAGTTTCATATTAATAATTATTAAATCATATCATAAAAAGTTGTTCATGTTTTCATGTTGTTAATAAAATTTCAAGTAAAATACATCAACCTCTTTTAAATTTAATCTAAAATACACGGACATTTCCTTTAGTTTCAAAATATACATAAATTTCTTTTTAATTTAAGAAATATGTTACTACTAAACTCATTTTGAAATTCATTTTAGAGAATGTTAATTTTAATTATTAGACCATAATTATTGACCAAAAGGCTTATTTTGTGATTAAATTATCCTTCATTTATTCATTTATATTCTCAACCCCATATTACTTTAAATTGCTCTTATTTTATTTTAAGTCATTTATTTTTTGCAATAAATTACAATTTATTTAATACAAATTATATTAGTTTCCTAATCCATTTGATTTTAAGCAATAAAAATTTCAAATAAATACTTTACTTTATGTAATAACTTGCAATTTATTTGATATAATTTATATTAATTTTTTATTTCATTTTATTTTATATAATAAAAATTTCTAATCAATATTTTATTTTATGTAATAAATTCTAATTTATTTAATCTAATTTATATTAATTTGTTATTGTATGTTATTTTATTTTATTTATTGCATTTTAATTTTTGCTTCATGGCTATGTACATGCACTCTTATAAATAAATTGCATCAAATAAATTATAATTTATTACATAATATAAAATGCATTAAAATAAAATTTTGATGTACAAAGCAAGAAGACAGAATCTAAAGAAAAGAAAGAGAGAAAGAAAGATTGATTGAAATTTTTGATGTACGTCTTACATCTTAAACTCAGCTAGTGGAATTCAGGAATTCAATTCTCATTTAGCCCGTTTGGTTGAAAGATTGATTGAAATTTTTTATGTACGTCTTACATCTTAAACTCAGCTAGTGGAATTCAGGAATTCAATTCTCATTTAATCCGTTTAGTTGAGGGGAATAAATATTAGTAGAAATGGAAAGAGAAAAAAAAGTGATAATAGAAAGGAGAATAGAAATCCATCATTTTATTTGATATATCAAGAAAATAAATGAGATAACATGATATTCTACTATTTGATATGAAAATAAATTAAAAGAATATAAAAATAATATAAATAAAAGATTAAATTACAACACCTAACTCTCTCTCCTCTGTCTGATTAGTCCATTTCCATTTCCCTTTTCTCTCAGCATGTCAATGCTTTCCGAGGTAGGCCTTATTCGATTAAAAATTGTAAAAAGCTCTCTTTTTTATCCCACTCATCTCTGTGTTTGATGTAAATCCAATGGCTTCTAGAATCTGCTTAGACCCATTTGCTCAATGACAGTGGTGAAGGCATCATACAAGGTATATGTATGTGTGTGATAGTTGGGTTTGAGTCTTAAAAAAAGTTTCTATTTTTATTCCATTTTTTTAAAAAAAAGCAGATTAATTACTGTAATTTTTATAGAATATTTCTCTGTTTTCATTGATTTGTATTTGCTTTTAGAATATGGTATATCAGTCAGGGATTGCTGTTACTGATTAGTTCTCAGGATCGAGTTGGGTA
>JANHAO010022275.1:0-12293 GCA_026873985.1 Saraca asoca
ATCAGTCTGTGATCGAGTGCAAGCGTTGGAAGCTCCCGGGCAGATTCTAAAACCAGAAACACAGCAACTCACAAAGCAATGGCTGAAGGTAATTCGATCCTTTATGCTTCCGTTTTATTGTATATATGTTAGTGTATATCACTTATATTTTTTTCTCTTTTCTCTGAAAGAGGGCCTCAGACAACCTCAAGGTCCTAGTTCTTGATTCATGCAACCCATCATATCTCTTCTAAAATGGCTTTTTATTAGCCGTCTGTTTTATCTCAAATCACTCAAACGGAGACTCTACAAATGTTAAAGTTTAAAACGTAAAAAAGTTATATGTAAATGATTATTTTATCAAGGAAGCATTCACTAGCTTGGCATAAAACTCATCATGAATGCGAAAATCCATTAGTTCCAATTTGGTTCCCACACAATAACCACGTAAGAAAGCTATCATCTTTAAGTTGATCAACAAAATGCAGCACGGGAAACCGAGGAGGCGACTAGGCAAGTTCATGTTACGTTAGCCAAAAAAAAACCCTACCCCAAGGCTCCACGGAGCTTTAGTTGCGGTGGCTTGACGCTGTAGACTCGAAGTACACAAGTGTGCGAACCGTGGTGGGATTTTTAGAGAGAGAAAGCTCCGAGCGTCTTCAATGGCTGCTACAGATACAGCAAACTGGGTTGAGGTTAGAGGTGAGCCTCACGGTTGACTGTGTTCTAGAGAATAAAAATTGACGGTATAAATTTATGTTTAATGAATTTTTTTAAAATAAAAATAGATTATTCTATGAAGAATTAAAGGAGAGATTAGAATTTAGATTACTATAAAGTGTGCAGTCATGTTAAACAGTACATGCCAAATTGGGGCTTTTGATTCAACAGTGATTATTTGATAGAGAATTTTAGGGAAAAAAAAAACTTACTTAACAGAGTTTTGTATTTAATTTTCATCGTAATTTATTAGTTGATTTTCTTATCCGTGCATAGACCCATGTTTCCTTTCTTCATCTAAATCAATAACTTCTTGCGTGAAAAAAAAGAGGTTAAAATAGACAATTTAATAATACAAATATTCAACTTTACAGAATTATTCAAATAATTTTATATTTAAATCAAATATAAGGGAAAAATAAATTTTACATAGCCTGATCTAAGTTTTAATTTATTTACTTATAATTTAAAATATCATCAAAAAATAACATATGATTTGAACTTTTAATACTTTATCACATAGGTTAATTTTTCATCTAAATATAATAAATTTTATCACATATTAGTCACATACTCTTCAATTTATCATTAATTATATCACAACATTTTCAATTTTTTTTCCGCTTAAGTACAAAATCTTAAAGCAATATATATCTTTTTTAATTTTCCAAAATTTCTTTTACTTCAAATTTAAGTAAAAGAGGAAATTAAAAATGATGGGATGTAATTATTAATAAATTAGGTTAATTAAGAAGTATAAAACTAATGTATATAATAAAATCTGTTAAATTTAAATAAAAAATTAATATAAGAATGTAAAATGTTATGATGCAAATCACAAATTAATTTTTTATGACACTTTTAATTACAAATAAGTAAATTAAAATTAAAATCATATCAAAATAGTTAATATAAATTTTTCCTTTCAAAATAATACGGACAAAATTGATCACTCCAAAAGATTACCTTTAGATTTATTACTAAAATTGATATTTAAAATTAAGAAAAGTTAAATCTGACCTAATTAGAAAGACAAAAAATTGATCTTGTCTTGTTAAAAAATTATAACAAAATAAAGGTTTAAAAATAAATTAAGGAAATTTTCATTTTAAACTATCTTTTCTAAAACTAATTTTTGCATAATTGCAATTGATAATGCTATCTTTCCATAAAAACGTTGGTTTATGTTTTTTCCTGGACAGCATGTTAGATGATTATATGACAATATCCCGAGAAAAAAAATATTAATGTTTGGAAAGCCTTCCAAATTAATTTTGGCCACCAAAATTATTTTTTGATAAATAAAGTTCGTAAACTGACTGTTTTGATACAAAATTTGAAAATGACTTTTGCCTCAAATATTTTAAGGAGAATTAAAAAAGTAATTTTAATTCTCTTTTAAATTTTCCTCTCACTTTCTACTTCTTCCGTGCTTTTTATAATCTATTAATATTTTAATATAATATTTTATATTTTTTAATTATTTTATACTCCAAATTAATTTTTCCTCACATGTCTGTACAAAACATAAAAATCAAAATTAATTCGTTTTGAAAATAATTGTGCTACATAGTATCCAAATAAGTCCCAAGACAAAATTTTATTCATCTTTCTTGGATTACATAAATTAATAAATATATTATTTTTAATTTTGAAGACTAAACACTGATTTTCATTTTTTTAGTAATTCATAAAAATTAAAATAAAAGTATCACAGCAATTAAAATCTAAATTTGGCCACTATGCATCGTAGTGGAATTTAAGATGGATATATGGGAGGACAGATTATGATATTTGAGTAAATCAAGGAGTTACCTTAGTTCAAATGTGATATAGATCATAATCTTCAGAGGCAAATATCCTGCTCTGGATTTTACGAAGAAAAAAAATTGTGAGAAAGGAATTTAAATGAAATTCAAAAATAGATTTATGATATGAGATTTGTTTAAAAGAAAAAAAAGAAAAGAGGATTTGAAAAGAGTTGTGAAACTAGTTTCATGTTTCAAATTGATTTAAAAGAGTTGCCTAGCACCCTTAGTTTTGAATAGATGATGTTTAATATCAGACACATATCTAAAGAAGAAAAAAGCTGGACACATTCTTAAATCCATTTTTAGTGTACATTCCCTTATAACTAGGCCTCACCTGTTTTGTTAGGGGGTATGGATTAAATGTGGGTGTAGCAAAACTCTCTAAACAAATATAAAACTAATTTAAACATTATATTGACTTTCGAAGGACAATTAAAAATATTCCGGAAAGATTCTACAGCTATCTTATAATCACTTTCTATATGGACTGACTTACCACTAAAATTGTAAGATACCATAAGTGCTTTTTGGATAGCAAGAAACTTAACAGCCAAAGGGGAAGAAGAACATCGGCAATTGTCATACCACAAACTCAAAGTTTCCCCCACACAATCTCCTGCAAGAACCACTTATTGCCAACTCCCCACCCAATTAGGTTGCGTCAACATTCAATTTGATTTAGTTGCACATTTTTTATGAGTTTCAAAAAATATTTTATTATTTAATAAATCTTGAAGGAATTAATTCTCTGATTTGTTAAGAGGTCATAAACAATATAATAAAAAAAATTATTTTGAAAAAATATTATTAAACTATAAATTTTAAATATGAAAAACAAATTCTAAACCTAAAACACCTGTAATGACCCAAGGGAAAGGCCTAAGAGTTTAACGTTAAAAATATTCTTGAGGTAACTGTAATAATAATAATAATAATAATAAAGGATCTTTTGAACAAGTGATGTTTGGAACACATTAAGAATGCCATTGAGAAAGTTAAATGTCAAATTTCAGTAGCCTATCCAAAAGTGCGGACTTTCGTTCAACTACCGAAGTTTGCAATCTACCGAAGTTTACTGACATTTGAATTTGAAAGCTTTAAGTAGAAGCAAGAGAAAGGGAAGAAAAAAGAGCAAAAACATAGAGAGAATGAGAAGGGGGTGAGAGAGGGGAAAAGTTGGATTTTCATCCTAGGGTCAAAAGGGAATAGTTTTTGATGAAAATATTTAAAGGAATGATAATGATAAAGTTAGGGACATGAGGCTTCAAAGAATAAAAGAAGAAAATTGATAAAATACGAAGTAAGTGAGCTAAAGGAGTTTAGAAGATATTTTTAAGGTAAGAACTATTTAATTAACACTATTTGACCAAGCTCTTGCTCCAATTGATACTTTTCGTTAAGTTCTCCAATTTCTACTTTTGATGGTTAAGGGTTTTAAGATTTATTTAACTTGGAGCATCTCATAATAAATTCAATTGTTTTAAGAAGACTTCTAGGACCTCAGGAGCTTATTGAAAACTTGGAGTTCAACAAAGGGTCATTAACTAGTGTGTGATGCTTCAAAGGACCTTAAGAATACTTGGGCCATAAGGTGAGTATTTATGTCACCCTCTTGAAGTAAGATTAAGGTTTACACATATTGAGTTAATCATATTTAGACCTAAGACTTGATTGAGGAGATAAGGTAAAGAAAGGAATGGGCAAGATATGTAATTGGATGTCAAAAACGCAAAAATAATAGCCCAGGAAAAAGAATAAGAATCAATCAGGTAAATGGATAAAAACAAATAATAGGCTAGGAAAAACAAACATAAATGTGTTGTTCTTGAAACCCAAAATTTTTTTGTTGCAAAATGTGAGAAGAAATATAGTATTTAAAAAAATTGTTTTTGATGCAAAATCTATAACTTTCAGTATTGAAAAAGAGATTTTGATAAAATAGCTCAATTTATCTACATAAAAAAAATGACAAAGAAAGGAAAAAAATATTTTTCAAATGAAGCAAAGTGAAGTTTTAAAATTTTTATTGAGGTCATAATGTAATTTTTCTTTTTTCAAAAGGACCTTTTTGAAGCTGCTACGGAGTCAATGGGACAACACTACACTTTCCCCCATTTTAGTTTTTGATATAATTTCTCCAAGCTAGTCTTTTTTTCCTCGTGCATGTTTTGCTTCGTCTTTCTTGTGTTGCTATTGCATCTAACGATCTTTTTCTTCCTTGGCCTTTTCACCGTTCGACGAGCTAGCCACTGGTCTTCCTCTTCCTCTAGTCACTCTTCAGCTTCCCTTTTGCATCGGCTCAACTTGGCTCTCCACTTTCTCTTTTTTGGTGCCAGTTCAACCTAGCTGCATATTGGTTTGTCATCAACAATCTGCCCAATTCCAAGCTTCCCACTTGCATTTTGGATAATGGTGAGTATTCTTAAAATAAAAAATTTATTTTATAATAAGTCTATATTAAGTTTTTAAGTAAATCTAACTTAAAACCCCTACCTCCAAAATTAAAGAAAATTAAAAATTTTCTTATTGATTTGCTTTAGTTAAAGTTCTATTAAAGAACTAAACACACCAACATTAAATATTTGAGCTTCAGCTGACTATACAAGTAGGTGGCTTTGCTACTTAATTTTGAAATTTTGGTTTAAATATTGAAGTTTAATATTAGTGTGAGATAGGTGTGCTTAGTAAAAAAGACTTTAAAATTGAGTTCAAGTATTGATTTCGGTACTGTTTATACTCAGCTAAGTTGAATAACTCAATTTTCCATGTTAGTTTATCTAGTTCTTTAAAAAGTTTCTAAGGTGAATGGATAATTCTTCCTTTGATAAATCCCATTTGTTGTATGAAATAATTTTTTAATATGGATTATTATAATTTATGAAATAATGGGATTTTTCTATGTTGATTTGTTTTGAAAACTTAATAGTATGTTATATATACACACAAAAATGACTTTTCGTGATGAAATTATGCTTTTTACATTGATTTACATTGTTGGAATTAGTGATTCCATTTTACTATGAAATGAATAAAAATGAAAATGGTTTAATGTATTTACTCATTTTGTAATGATTATTGCTTACGAAAGTAAGGATTTCATATTATGTGATATGGAAATGTTATCATTTTTAAAGCTTATACTACCTGGAATGTTTTATATTATGTTGGATTATTGATATTATAATATAAATAAAATGTCTCTTATTTGTGGAGAGACTTAGTAGTATAATGTTTTCAAATGATTTTGTTGAGATCTTGGATTCATTGGAAACCGTCAAGTGCACTTGTGAATAGAATATGTGATGTAGTAAATAAGGAGGGAGATGTATGAATATATAAGTATCCGACAAACGTGTTGGATGAATTATGTTTATGATATTATGGTTACTTCTAAGAGTTATCCATTGGGATTTTGGTTGAGTATTGATATATTTTAAAAAGCATTATTAAATTTCTTTCATGTTTACACCATGATGGATATTTTTTATAGTGGCATACTTTGTCGCTCATTTTTATGTTGTTGAATATCATATTTTAATGACCTAACTTTCTTGATGGATGAAAGCTTCTAAACTTAATTTGAGGTTATAGCTTTCGAACAGGTAACCACGACTATATACATATTTTATTCTTGGGATTTTGAATATAATTTTTAAATAAAGTTTTTGATTGTTTATAGGATTATCAACTCACTGAATTTCAATGAAATTCACCCTCTCTCTCTCTCTCTCTCTCTCTCTTTCCATATATATATATATATTTTTAAAGCCCGAGGACATCCTCACTATTCCTCTACCTCATACTGGTTCAAGATTTGCTCATTGATCAAGTAGACTTCCTTCTACAGAGTTTAAAAGTATATTAATGGTGAAGATCTTGGCAGTTGGTAGAGTTGTGATGTATATGTATTTTGATTGTTGATGTCCAGTAAGATATAGATTTGTATAACCTGGGCCATTATGATTTTCGTATTATTATACGGGATGTGATGGACATGTAGCCCTTATCTGTTATATAAACCATAAGCTCAGGTATCCAGAAAATAGAAAAAACTCAGCTGGATTTTTATTAAAATTTGATATGTGAATATTTGATCATATATCAATGTAATTGTGGATCTTTGGTATGACATGTACAAATTTATGATTTTATTATGCAAATTTATTAATGAGAATGAATGTAATTATGGTAAATCTTTTTGTGCTGAAGTGTTGGTAGAAAATATAGTTATAATATTATAATGATTATACATATTTTATAATTATTATTAAAAAAATATTCAAATGTTGCAAAATCTTGTATAACAACAAAATTAGTTTGCTTTTTACAAAAAATAGTGTTGTAAAAGCATGTTAAATGTGATAAATTGGATATTGATGGAATGGTTTTTGTAACAAATTTTAGAATTGTAACAACAATTGTTGTTTAAAAATGTATTATGCAACATAAACTTCATTGCAAAAGAGTGTAGATTTTGCATCAATGTGAAAAATTGTTGCAAAAATTTTTTGCATCAAGGCTTTCTGCAACAATTTTTATATTGTTGCAAACACTTTTGTAACAATTTTTCATTTTTTTGTGTCAACTTTTGTTGATGCAAACTTGTGATGTAAATTGAAGAGTTGAAATTTGGGAAAATGGGAGAAATAATACTAGAAAATCAGTAATTATTTATTAACAAATCCATTGCCAAATATCTATATTAACAATATCATATTTTTTGTTTGTGATAATTTGTAATTGCCATTATTAGCTTTCCTATATCTGCAAATTCAGATAAAAACAAGTGAAAGATAGAAAAAATCACAATAAAAAAATTGCAATTTTATGAAGTAACTTTGCAACACTAATGTATTTAAAAAATAAACTTGAGGAAAACATTACGACTTTACATGAGTATGTTTTAAAAAGAATATATTGATAATGGTTATGAATATGTATTGAAAACAAAAATTGAAGAAAGAAAAAAGTTACTACGTGAAGAAGCATGAAAATGAACGTCGTGAAAACTTGCTGATGAGAGAAAGTAGTGGCTCTCTTAATATCATGATAATTTATAATCATGCATTCATATTCACTTCATAATACTTAAAAAATAGAAAGATATCAAATTAATAATAAAAGATATTTTAACATTGATTTAGTATCAATTTAAAAATTTTGACATTAATTTTGTAATAACGAAATTTGCATAAATTGTAATTTTCACCTAAAATCTTGATTTTATTTCATTCTAATATACTTATTATTTAAAATGATAGCATAAGATATATTTTGAATCTATGAAAGTCTGAAAAATTGAGGAATTATGATTTATGACTAAGTAAAAAAAAAAAGAATTATGATTTTTGAGATTTCAAATAAATTGCCATCTATAACATTTTTTGATAACAATTGTAATGTAATTATCTGAATTTTTAAAGGAGTGCCTATAGAAATATTCTTATTATATTTTTAGAAATATTTGATGAATAATTATATTTTTAAATAAGCAAAAGAAATTATTAAATAGTGTACAGTAACTTGATAATTTTAATAAAAATATTATAGAAGACCTATGTCAAATCTAATTATACTTTTAGAAATTATTTAAGTTAATTTCTTTTGTAATATTTTTTTTGGAAATTGGTATTGTTTGATACAAATCATAGATATATAAATAATGTCTTACAGTTAAATTAAGATAAAAGATTAATGATGATATTTTGACACGAGTTTAGAATATTGTGGCGAATCTTACTAACTAAATAAAATAGTTAAACCTCTCAAAAACTCTTCCACTAAAAAAGTGTGTATACGCGCGATAAATAAAAGTAATGTAATATACATGCTAAAACATATCCTTCTAATTTAAAGGGACTCTAAATGATTATTTTTTAGATTTTGGAAATTACTTATGCATCCTCATAATATTTTTATGGTTCCATAAATTTTTAAATTTTATTAGAACTATCAAAATTTTATAAATTATAAATTTTCCTTTTTAAGTTATTTATGTTATTTTCTTGAACTTTTACAATATTATCTTTTAACAAAGATATTTCTTGAGAGAATCGCTTCCAAGTAATGATCTTTGTCTAGAAGCTAAACCTTTAATATTTTTTCTCCCTCATGCCTTTGGAAGCTTTCTCTATAAGCTCAGTGCCTCAACCCCAGTAAATTCTACACTTTGTGAGCAAGCAACTCCAAGTTGCTCCCATCTTCCTCTTCTTCTTTCTCACTCTCTATTTTCAACTTCTCTTTCTCTTTCCTATTAACTCTTTCTCACTCATTCACCTCTCTACTGCAATTTCCCAATTTTAGCACTGGAGCTGTAGCACTTTTTCAGATTAGTTGCATCACATTACCCTTTTGCAATTTCCCATTTTTGGTAATAAAATCTAAATTAATTAGTAGTATTTGTAGTGCCAGGTATTTCAAGAATGTTTTTAATTCCCTTTTATGTAAATAAATTTATAATTTTAAACTATAATTGAGCACTTATGATAAATTTACTAAGTTTTGGATTTGAGCGCCTTACTTGCTAGTTAAGGTGGGGACAACACCTATTGAGCACTATAATTGAAATGTGATGAATATAGCACAAAAAGATACTTTTTGTTGGTCACTTGGGATGTTTTAAAGAAAGGTTTTGAGCAAACTTGTAACACTTAAAAAAAAAAAAATAAGGAAAGAATTAAAGTGAAATCTTCGTAAGGACTAAATTGAAAATTTTCTTTTTAGATGAGTCTTTGTAAAAGGTGGTGTAAAGTTGGAATGTTAAAATGTAATTTGTCCCATTTTCATTTCAGTATATATTTTTCCAGCCCGACTCTTCCTCCTTCGTGAATGCCCAGCAGCTTCCCGGCCCTTCTCCCCTGCTCAGCTGTGTTTTCTAGTCTTCCCTTCCATGAGCTGCCGTCATCAAGCACGTCCCGCCGATTCCTTCTTCCAGTATCATCCCCAGCATCCTCCAGCACCCATTTTCCATCTCGGTGCATGTTGTTTCGCCAAATGGTCAGCTGTTGTTGTTGGGTTCAATTGGCCTCCTTTTCATTGTGTCTCTTTTGTCCGGCAAGCTAGAAGGTCCAATGTCCTTTCCTCTCCTCCCTCAAGTGACTCTTGCTCAATGGTCTAGCTCACGACAGCTGAACTCCTTTTCTTCCTTACTGTTTGGCTAAGGCCAAAAACCAAACCACTGACAATGCTTCGATCGATGGCAAGCTATCTACTGGTGCAGTAGGAACTGGTGAACATTCCTAGATTATTAGTATTATTTCATAGTGATTGTACAGTTAGATGTCAAGAAAATTGCATAAAAACCCTTATTGTCAAATTGATGAAAATTTGAATTTTTGCTATTATTTTACGTCAGATGTATTTCTGATAATTTGTTGAGTTCGTAAAATGCCAAACTCTGAGATTCTAGCTCCCAAGGGTGTTTAATATGAGTAAACAATCCTCCTCACTTAATTATCTAATGTGTAAATAGAAATTAACTTTATTGTACAAAATATTATGAATTCTTTTAAATAATAGATATAAAAATGCATCAGTAGATATGTGTATGTTTGGATAAATGGTGATTACTCAAAATAACATTTCCATGATTTATGATATTTAAATTATTGGTGTGAGTGACTGGAATCATTAGAAAATTTATTGGTAACCTTCAAGTGCATTTGGGAATAAAACATCATATAGGTGTGATAGTTGGATATAGGTGTGATGGATGGATTGGAGTAGTGTGATGAATTTATATTTATGATGTATGGTTACCTCTAGAAAATTTTTCATTAGAGTTTCCAGTAATTTGTTTTGCATATGCATTATTATATCTTATAAAAGCTATTGAATATTTTCCTGTATTCAAAATGTGATGTAACTTTCAAACTTCTTCCAAAGTTATGACATCTAAATGGGTAAACACATCTTCATAGTTATATTTATATATATATATATATATACTTTTGAATATGATTTTTAAATGGGATATTAGGTGAGCATGTGATTGTTTATTCACTGAGTTTCTTAAAAAACTCACTCTCTTCTTTTTTATGTTTTTCAGAGTCAGAAGCCTCTCTAAACTCCCATCCAATGCACCACCCTCCACAAAGATTGAAAGGTATAAAACTGGTGATGTGATTTAGCAGTTGGATAGGAATACTTACTGCATTATGTTTATGATTGAGTCTTAGATGCCTAGTAAGTTGTTGTTATCTAGTCTGAGCCATTGCATGTTTGTTTATTTGTTATACAAGTTTTGATGGGCATGTTGTCCTTTGATATTTGTGTAGACCATGTGGCCAGGTGTCCGAAAAACAGAGAGAACTCTACCGAATTTTTAGTAGATATAATAATATTTATACTTGTTTGTTAAAGTAATTTATATGCATTGGTGTGATACATATACTGTTAAGCTTGTAGTAGGTTTCCTACAGGTGACCTGCTACGTCGATCATGTGCCTAAGGATTGAGCCATGACAAAACTATAATTTGTCCCATTCAATATTTTCACTAAAGTCAGTTGTATAGATAAAGAAGTTGAGAAAAATTATTTATGAAATTAATCATAAATATATATATAACGCATGCACAACTGGATTGTGCTTGCATTTTCTCATAAAATAAACTATGCAATTGGTTATGCAGTATTATATTATAAAACTCAATAACAATAGGGCATTTAAGGTTTTATAATACAATACAAGAATTAACATATCATATGCCTAAAATTTAATACCAATATGATGTTCAAAATTTTAAGAACATAATATTTAATTTTAATATTGTTATTATCAGCAATAAAATTATATTAATAATATTATATTAATAAGATATAAATATTATTAATATAATATATTTTTAATAAATTTTAACAATTTTTATTTATCAAAATTTTATGTAACTAAGTTCATGACAGGTGAATATATAATTATACAAAATTTCATATACAAAATTTCATAATATTATACAAAATTTCATATACAAAATTTCATAATATAATAAGAGTAAGGCTAGAGAGAGAGAGAGAGAGAGAGAGAGAGAGAGAGAGAGAGAGAGAGAATGAGAAGCGGTAAGAGTGGGGAGAAGCTGGATTTTCATCCTAGGGTCAAAAGGGGATAGCTTTTGATGAAAATATTTAAAGGAATGATAATGATAAATTCTGGTTGACTTTCCAACTGACCTAATCCTGTCATCATCGATGAAGTATGAAACGAGCCAGGTCGAATTTCCAATACCATCTCTATCAGCAGCGTCAAAAAGTTAAACGAGAATTATGTGTAGTCATTTATTATATGATACGTTTTTATAGGCAAAGGTTGTTACCAAACAAAAAGAAAAAAGTTGACCTAAAGTCATCAGTGTTATTGACACGTGTTATCAAAGGCAAAGGTTGTTACAAAAAAAAAGTTGACAAGTCATCAGCTTTTGACACGTATTATTGCTAAAGGTTGTTTAAAAAAAAGTTGACCTAAAGTCATCAATCTGTTGACACGTATTATTGCTAAAGGTTGTTACAAACACACACACACATTTGCGATCACTGTTTCTCAATTTCTTTTTATTCACTCTAAAGATAAAATTCCTCAAAAAAAAAAATAGAGGTACGTAATTTGTAAAATAGAATGTGAATCACGCAATAAATTTATAATAATTCACCTATAATTTTGATTAATTTTAAAATTAAAGCCACTACAATTAATGATAATGTCTAATCGATAATATATATTGGTGAGTTAAATCTCTCTAAAAATTTCAAAGCACTCATAACTGTTTTTTCTAACATATTTTTAAAATGTT
>JANHAO010022276.1:0-12248 GCA_026873985.1 Saraca asoca
TAACAAGATAAATTGTTCTTCAACATCAAAATAAATTTAGGGTTAACAAACTCCTTTAGGGTTTAGGATTAATAATCTCCCTAAGCCTAACATAATTGAAACCTGTAGTGGATTTTTGGGGTTGGATGATGATCTAATTATTAAGGTTTATATGATAAGAAAAAGGGAGAGAGGATTTCAAAATCATCTTGCATTTAGAGGTGAGTACATAATCCTACCCTTTTTGTGAATATATTTTTACAAAAAAATATTATAATAATAATAATAAATAAATAAATTTTGTTTCTTGGAACATAATAAATTTTTGAGTAACTAGAATATTGTTGGGAGATTGTTTTGAAATCATAACCATATGTTATACATATTTATTAATATGAAACACTATAGTGTACCTATTATTTTTACATTAATTTTTGCTTATAAAACTAGTGACTGTATCATTGTGCCATATTGGATATCTGAAATTATTGAACTATATGCTATGTGAAATGAATGACAATGTTGTTAGACTACTAAATTTATGAATTGGTTAGAATCTGCTCTTTATTTTTTACTACATATTGCAATATAACATATTTTGTTGATTAAATGTTTTTGAAACTTGAATCCATTGGAAATTCCTTTAGAGAATCTCCAAATGCACTTGTGATTAAAATTATATATGTTGGAGAAATAAGGGGAGTATATCTAATAGGAGAATAAGTTGTATGACAATGAGTGATATCTGTTAGGTATGGTTTCCTTTAGGAATTATCTTTTGGATTCCATTTGCATTTAGAAATCCAAAACCTCTCTAATACTTAATTATTTGAGAATTTCAAAAGATCTTAATGATTTTCTTGGGTTTATATTATGATAAATATTTTTTGTAATGTTATACTCCAACTCATATTTTAACTTGCTAATTATTATATTCTCTAAATTTGATTTCATTGGTGAACTAAAACTTCTAGACTATTAGACTATTTTTAAACTATTGATTATATCCTCATAAATGTATGTTTCACTACTTTAATTCTGAACATGAATTGCAAACTAAATGTTGGTTTTCTAAAGGATTACCTGCTCACTGAGTTTGTGTTAAACTCACCCTAGTTTCTGTTATGGGCATTTTTTGGAAGCATATTTTAGGCCAACTAAGGTCTAATAGGAGGCACAACTAGCCAGATGAAGGCCCAAATCAGAGCTCAAGGTTGCTGAGCGAGAACCTCAAATTGTCAGGCGCAAGCCGAAGACATCTCATAGTGTCACAAGTAGAGAGCGTAGCTTGCTAAGAAGGCTTTCAACCCTTTAGCGAGAACCTTACTACCCTCAAGAAAATGACCAGGGAAGGATGGCGAAGTCGGCCAGAGCCATTAGCTCACTCAACTTCTAGCTCGCCCACTAGAAATGGATACCTATACTTAGCCTAATCAGTCATCCAAGGCACACATCTCCAGCTGACAGCTCAGCCTCCAAACCTACACATCAACTCCTGGGAAGTCCAACAATGATTTCTCTAACATTAATTACCCAACGCCAAGCATTAAATGCCTACAGTGGCGAAGATAATTATTTTGTTATTTATGAAATTACACTTGTAACCCTTCTCCTTTCTATAAATAGGAAGGGGAGGTAACCATAAACAAGAGAGGAAGCTTACACATGTAGAAACTCTACCAGAGCATGTAGAGAGCACTGTACATTAAGAGAAAACACTGTCATTGTATCCAAGCTTTGTAAAACTATCTTCTTAGTGAATAATCAAAGAGTAACATAGATGTAAGGGCTAACTTGACTTTAGCCGAACCACGATAAACTCCTGATGTTGTTGTTTCTTCTTCTCTTCTGTCATCTTCCTTTTCTATTTTCTGTCATATTTTGCTTACAGTTAGGGGCAACATTGAACTTAAACCAGTTGACCAGATTTTGGTGTCAACATCTTGGCGCTAGAAGGAGGGCCCCCACTGCACATTCTTCATTTTCAGTCCCTGATAAGTTGTTTCAAGCACAATGGTAAGAAGAAAAGCTACCAAGAGTGCAGAAGTTCCCACTAGCCAACCCGAAGGTTAGACGCAACAATGGAACACAGCTACCCCCATGGCAGGTGCCAATACTGGCACATTCTCCTTTGTTCCACACTAACCTATAGCCCATGAAATTGATGAGGTTCAAACTTGGAAACAGCGATTAAAAAGCACTTGATAGGTGCTAGGAAGCACTGGAGAATACTATGAAAGAACTGGCTGATATGGTCTATAAGTTGGCTTAAGCGCATGCCCAAGGTGGACCAAGGCAATGTGAAATGGTTGCACCTGAGAGTGGACATCATCAGCCAGGGCTTCAACATGAAGAGAAAGCCAGGATTGAGCATCACTGAACTGGCTCACTCCACTCATCCAACTCGTGGTTAAGGTTTGAAGTCCACCAAGTTCAGGAGGATAAGGGAGATGACCAACAAGGTGAAAGCTCGCACTGAGCTGAGAGCTCACACAAAATCGACAATAAGCAAAAGACGAATCGTAACTTGTCCGATTGTGAATGCAATAGGAAGTATAAAACTTCTAACTGACATTCTCGTATTAAGCGAGAAGAAAGGAGTCAAAGGACATTTGGTCACTAGTCAAAGTCTTGAGACCCAATGGTTGAAGAATTGCTCTAGAGAATGGAACAATTGGAGAAAAACTCTACATCCCAGGGGAATCGAGAGTCCCATGAGGAGAGAACTCTACTCTCTAGCTGGATTGAGATGGAACCCCTTCCCTATCGATTTAAGATTCCAAACATCCCCCTCTACAAGGGAGATAGAGATCCTTACATCCATTTGGATGCATTTAACGTCCAGATAGACCTACAAACCTCCAATCTGCTACTGAAATGCCAAGTTTTCCCAGCCACACTTAGGGAGATGTCACAAATGTGGTTCAAGTCTTCCAGCTCGTAGCATAAGGAGTTGGGAGGAATGTCAAACAAAGTTCCTTAACCAGTATAAGGCGTTGAAGAGGTAGCTTGCCACCTCCTGCCACTTAGCCACGATTTTCCAACGGAAAGATGAGTCGCTCAAGGACTACATTGCCAGGTTTTGACAATAAGTTAGCAATATGGATAACCCATCAAATGAGAGTATCCTCACGAAAATTTCAACTAGACTCTGAAAAAATGAAAAGTTTTACGAGGATATATACAAGTCCCCTGTTAAGAGCCTGGGCAAGTTCTATGAGCAAGCTACCAAAGAGATTTGATGGGAAGAAACCTTCAGCCTAAAGAAGTCGAATAAGAAGGAGGAAGCAATACCTCCAATCGAGGTAGGAAGAGAAGTGGAAGTGAGAGCAACAAGGAAGGTCAAAAAGGGGGCTTTGGAGGCCAAACCATAAAAAAGGCCTGAAACGAATAGTTTCAACCCCAGCGTCGCTATGATACCTATGTTGTCTTGTCAGATGCTCCAAACAGGATCTACGCGACCGAGAGGGACAATGAAGACTTTGGCAGACCCAAGCCCCTAAGGACCCTTATTAAAAAGAGGAACTGAAACAAATTCTATGCCTACCATAGTGAGGTCAGGCATAACACGTCAGATTGCTGGGTGTTAAAAGATGCCATTGAAGACCTCATCAAAAGAGGCCTCCTAAGAGATTATGTGGTGAGATTCCCAGGGCAACAACCCTCGCATCCCTAGCAACCTACGTTGCAATGTCACTAAACTCTAGAGCATGAGGAAGCGCCCTCCATGAGGACCATCTTCACCATACATGGTGGACCTCATATTGCAGGCACCTCAAGCCAATCACATGATCGCTATATGCGAGCGGCAGGACGTGTTTTTCTAGCGAGTCATGTGGAGCATGAAAGGCTTGCCAAAAAGGCCAGGATAGCTTTGGACAACATCTCCTTCACAAAGGAGGACACATAAGGGATTCACTATCCTCATAATGATGCAATCATCATCAAGGTGAAAATTGACAATGTCGAGGTCAGAAGAATAATGGTGGACACTAGGAGTTTTATGAACATGATGTACAAGGGTTGCTTCGACCAAATGGGTGTGAGCATGAGTCAACAGGATCCATCACTCGAGCCTCTTTATGGTTTTAGAGGAGATGGGATAATCTCGGTGGGATGAATTAAACTCCTACTTACTCTGAGGGACCTTGATAAGCAAGCAACCATCATGGTGGACTTCCTGATTATAGACTGTCCCTTGGCTTACAACGTGGTACTGGGGCAACCCACCATGAATGATTTTGACATGGTAACATCAACCAGGACACTGGCCATCAAGTTTCCAACCCCAAACGGAGTTGGATGCGTACAAGGGGAGCAACAAGTAGCCCAGCGTTGCTATGAAGATGCAGTCAAACTCAAGGTTCAATGGAAGAAAGTGAATCTAGTGTCTGAGGGAGAGCCCTAGGCAATGAGCATAAAATGGGTTAGCTATGACCTCGACCCTCGAGAGGTGGATGCTGAGTGAGCCACCAGACCAATTGAAGAGTTGGAAGATGTGCGGGCAAGTGAGGTGGATGAGAAGAGATGCCTCAAGTTAGGGAAATGCCTGCCACCTGATGTGAAAGCATAATTGACAGATTTTCTCAAGGTAAACAAGGGCATTTTCACCTAGAACCATGAAGACATGGTGGGCATCAACCAGAATGTGATGTCACATAGATTGAATATCGATCCCTAGCTCAAGTCAGTTTGCCAAAAAAGGAGACCAATGACCGTCGAACACTATGTGGCACTCAAAGAAGAGGTAGATCAGCTTCTAGCCAACAACTTCATCCGAGAGGCATGATACCCACTTGGGTGGCCAACCCCGTCCTCGTAAAGAAGGAGAATGGGAAGTGGAGAACGTGTATTGACTTTGTAGACCTTAATAAGGAATTCCCCAAAGATAGTTTCCCTTTGCTGAGGATAGACCAGCTTGTAGATGTGACGGCAAGGCATGAACTCCTTAGCTTCATGGATGCCTATTCAGGGTACAATCAGATCCCAATAGCCACACAGGATGAAGAGCATACCTCATTTATCACTAATCATGGTTTATATTGTTCTAAGGTGATGCCTTTCAGGCTTAAAAATGTGGGGCAACCTATTAACGATTAGTGAACATTACGTTTCGAGTGCAAATTGGCACGACCATAGAGGTATATGTTGACAACATGCTGGTAAAGTCTAAACAGATCATCAATCACGTCTATAACCTAGACGAGATGTTCCAAACCCTGAGAAGGTAACAGATGAAGCTAAAATTGCACAAATATGTGTTTGAAGTGGCCTCAGGTAAGTTCCTCAGCTTCATAGTCAATAATAGAGGGATCGAAGTGAACCCTAAAAAAATCAAGGCATTCCTTGATATGTGTTCCCCCACTAATCCAAAAGATGTCCAAAGCCTAAACGACCAGATCATCGTGCTCAATAGATTCATTTCTAAAGCAACGGACAAGTGTTTTCCTTTTTTTGATGTCCTTAAGAGGGCAAAGAGGTTTAAATGGACCCCAGAATGCAAGGTTGCATTCCAGGAACTCAAATCGTATCTTATGCAAGCATCTCTCCTTTCCAAGCTAAAAGAGGGTGAGAGATTGACTATATACTTAGGGGTATCCCAGCATGCCTTAAGTGGGGCCTTAACGCGAGATGAGGAAGGAACTCAACTTCCCATCTACTATGTAAGCAAAAGACTACTGGATGCAAAAATAAGATACTCACCCATGGAAAAGCTTGCTTACTACCTGGTCATTGCCTCGAGGAAGCTGCGACCCTATTTCCAAGCCCACAACACTAGGGTCCTCACGTAATACCCACTAAGGCAAGTTCTGCAAAAGACAGATGCCTCAGAATGATTACTTAAATGGGCAATAGAGCTTGCTTAGTATAACATTGAATGTAAACCCAGAACAGCTATCAAGGGACAAGCACTAGCCGATTTCATTGCTAAATTCACAAGGCCCTTGCAAAAAGCGGTAAAAGTTCCTGAAGCCCTATGGTAGGAACTATTTATTGACAGGTCATCCAATGACCAAAAGATCAGAGTAGGGATAATTCTTATCAGTCCAGAAGGACACAAGTTCTTCAGTGCCCTAAGGTTTGGCTTTCAGGCCACAAACAATGAAACTGAGTACGAGGCCTTGTTGGCAGGCTTACAATTGGCCAAGGAGGTGCACGCCGAGAGATTAAAGATTTTCAGCGACTCACAACTTATCGTTTGCCAAGTAAAGGGTGAATACCAAGCTTGAACGCAGAAGATGATGAGCTATCTCCAGAGAGTCCAAGAGTTGTTAGACTCCTTTCAACATTTGAGATCACTTAGGTTCCATGAACCTAGAATGCACAAGCTAATGCTTTGGCTAGTTTGTCTACCACTAACGATCCCGACCTCATAGGAGTAGTCCAGATAGAGCTTCTTCCATCCCTAAGTATTGAGCACCAAGATGTTGTGATGACGATCACCAAAGCGCCCAACTCCTGGATGAATCTGATCCTGGACTACCTGCAGAACGAGAAGTCACTAGAAGATAAACTTGAGGCGTGACATCTACAAGCTCAAGCAGCTAGATATTGCATCTGCAATGATGCACTTTATGAGAGAGGGTTCACAATCCCACTTCTGAGATGCATAGATAGCGAAAATTGTAGTACCATCTTAGAGGAGATTCACACAGGACATTGTAAAAGCCATGCAGGGGGCTGTCCCTTGCACAAAAGGCTCTTTGGCAAGGGTTTTACTAGCCAACGATTAAGCAAAATGCTATAGACCTCGTCAAGAGATGTGATAAGTGCTAGAGGTTCGCAAAGGTACCATGAGCCCCACCAGCCTACCTAAAGCAGATGACCAGTCCATGGTTGTTCACAATTTGGGGGATAGACTTGATTGGGTTGCTTCCTAAGGCTCGGAGAAATTGCAAGTATGCAATAGTAGCCATGGACTACTTTACCAAGTGGGTGGAGGCAAAGGAACTTGCTAAAATCTCATCTTCCAAGGTTGAAAAGTTCGTATGGAATAACATTATCTATAGGTTTAGGGTCCCTTAGCAGATCATGATCGATAACGGGACTCAGTTTACTAGTAAGCAGTTCATCAAGTTTTGCAACAATCTCAAAATTGTTAAAAGCTTCACAATTGTAGACCACCCACAAGCCAATGGGCAAGTAGAAGCCATCAACAAGATCATCAAGAAGACCTTGAAGACCAAGTTAGAGGTTAAAAAGGGAGCTTGGGTGGATGAATTACAATCTGTTCTATAGACCTATAGGACCACGCCTTGCAGCTCCATAGGGGAAAACCCTTTCTCAATGGTATATGGGTGCGAGGCAATATCCCTATGAAACTTGAGGTCATGACACAACAAAGAATTGCTTTCAACCCAGAGGACAATGATTAGCTACTCGCTATAAACCTGACCTTGTGGAAAAAGCAAGGGAAAGAGCTAGCCTTAGGATTGTAACCCACCGGTGATGTATAACGAGGTATTACAATCATAGAGTGCGAGCTCGAAAGTTCAAAATCGACGATCTCGTCCTGCACCTCATCCTCCCCAGAGCTTGCAAACCCAGCGAGGGGACTTTGGGACCAAACTGGGAAGGTCCATACCTTATTAAAAGGGTCCTGAGTGATAAAGCCTACCATTTGGTGGATATGAATGGAGTGGAATTACCCTGCTCTTGGAATGTCGAGCACCTCCACCATTACTATCAATAAGTGTCTCAGTGTATGATAATTGGTTCGTTATAAATATGAATGTAATTCTTTGAATTCTTTGTGGAATAAGATTAAAAGAGAGAATCCTATGTAAAGTTATGTATTATGCAATACAGCAACAATTAGTATAGCAAGCTAAATTCCTATCTAAATATGAGTAAACAAGTTCACACATTCAAGCACAAAAACAATAAAGAGATATGTGTTCGGCTTCTATAACAACAAAGTCATGTTATACAAATTGTCCGCAAAGTTTATCACAAGTCTTGGAAGCAAGGAAAAACAAAATTACAAAGTTCTTATCTTAAAAGGTCAGAGCCTTGAGAGCTAAGCCTTCATTAGGCTAAGGGTTTGAAGCTAGAATATCATGAACTCCAACCGCTGAAGTAGCATTCGCAACCTAAGAGCTACCTTCTCCCTGAATGACAACTTTGACAAGAGGAACTTCAACCCCAATGCCCTGTCCCTTCCTTGCAGCTCTACTTTTCCAACGATCTATAGCTTTGGTAGCTTGGGGGGCAAAGAAGGAAAAGTCCAGCTCGAGGTACTTCTCCCACAAAGTGAAGAAAAAAGAAGCACAGGTTTTTGTCCCCGTCTCCCTAATTGTTTCTGCCACCATCGACGATGTTTCTACTTTAATCTTCACTACTTCCTCCCTAGCGAGCTAAAGTTCTCTCTTTAATACCCTTAACTTTTCAATGGAAGCCTCAGCTCGCTGTTTCATAGATCTCGCCCTCTCCTCAATAGAGTCAGCCTCTCTGGTCGCTAACTGCAGCTATGACTAGACTTCATGCAGCTTTATTCTTTCCTTATTTAGGTCATTGGTAACAAGGCTAAAGTTTACCTCAACAGTATCGTAATGCTCTATCTCATGAGATAGAGTAGTTTCCAGCTCTTTGACCTTCTCCTTAAGCTTTAGAACCTTAATTATTTGGATTGCCAGGTTATACATGAGGGCAGACTTCTCGTCATCCTAGCCTCTGAGTGTTTCTTCAATCTTCATCAGAGTTAGCAAATTCTACAAAAATAAGCAACAAGATTAGATTTTGAAACAAACAAGGTAGCCAAGGTGAGAAGTAACACTTACCACCAAGCCATGATGAGCTACAAATCCTACTAGCCTCCCAAGGGTGAATTCCTTAGCCTCCAACACACTGACCTTGCCACCATACCTTAAGATTATGCTCATGTTATCGATGAAGATCCGAGCATACCCTTTTGTTTTGGAACTGGGCTCAACCAATGGCCTCGCACACTTGACCTCTAATGCTACTCATTTGTGGGGAGTCACCTTTTTCTTCCCTTTGATGACCTTTCACTTCTTGCAGGCAGGGCCAGGAGAAGTAGCGACATCGATTGTGATTGTTTCCTCAGGTCGCTCTGCAGGAGCTGGTTCTAGCAAAGCGGTTGCAATAGGAACTGTTGGTTAATCCACAACAACTAGTGTAACTTCAATTGCGAGGGCTAGGGGTTGGCCCGCAACGATCGGGGCTAGATCAACCTCGCAAGCTCAAGAAGCCTCATCTTTGCTATCTAAGGGCAGTGTCCTGAGAATAAACTCTATTACTTTGTCATAGTTATTGAAGTTTGCAGGCCTGACCTCTGTTAATTAGCGAATCCCCACCTCCCTAATTACCACGATATCTTTTGGTGGGGCAAGTTTTTAATAATAGAGGATGCTTTTATCAAATCAAAAATTGTTCTCGAGATCTTTAGATGCGGGAGACCGATAGCTATGAAGCCTCGAGGAGGATGAGGGGCATAATCATCCGGAGCGAGGACCGTGACACTGCACCCTTTGGGGATCCAGCATGACTGAATTGTGGTTTGGACGTCACGAAGACGCACAATTGATAAATGTAGCTTAAACACATGACAATCGAGGCATTGGCCTGCAGTGGTCCCTCGGCCCTCAGTGTGTCTTGGATGAGTGCCTAGGTCTGGAGTGACCTCCTTCCCACTCAAGGTCACTTCGTTAACATGTCGAATGATCCCCGTGCTCTAGGATGAGTCTGGTTTATCATCCTTATTCCTAATCATATGGTAACGACGTGTATGACCTGTTCCCATCTACACAAAGAAGAAAGGTCGGTGAGGTCATTAAGAGCGAACCGTACTAAAGACTAAGACTAACAACCCCCTATCTCATAGGCCATGCACACTCTATGTCACCGCACTGACAACCCAAATTTTAGCGAGTGGAGGAAACACTCTAGTCGAACCACAGAATCTTAAAAGACTAAAACTAATTACTAGAGTCCTAAAGCCTACTAGTAGCCTAACTCTTCCTATTAAAACAAAACTAAGCATCTAAATCATCTCAACCTATCAATGTAATTGTCCCCTAATTAGCCACAGTCATGTCCCTTATTTCCAACGAAAGAAGAAAATGTAGAAATGCAAAGTTAGAGGGAACGTAACATGGTTTATAGAGATGAAAGATTCGAAAAGCTTGGGTAATAGCTGGAAGAATAGATAGAAAGCGGCAGAGACTAGCGGCAAAGAAGTTGTCACAGCAGCTAGATAAATAGATAAGCAGAGAATACCAGAAGTCTGAAAGCTTTCAAATGGTAAATTGAAAGGGAGAAGGAAGGCATTCTTGGTTTAATAAGGAGACAAAATCCCACCGTTGAATCAAAAGGGCTATTAGTTACCCATGATCCAATGGTCCAGGGAAGATAGTGGCCAGCTCATGATGATGTGACACACATGCACCAAAATTAGGAAGTAATAATTACCAGCCGCCGTTGGGAAACAAAGAGTCACGTGTGTGAGATGAATGAGAGTACCAAACGGCATGTCAAGATCATAGGTCGCATAGCACTGGGCCACGATGACCTCCCAAGATCTCATGTCTAAGCAGTGCTAGCCACACACTAAATGCTTGCACAAGCCACATCCAAATAGTGCTCCACGTATAAAATGCTTACACAAGCTAACTCAAAACCTTGCGTCTAAGCAGTGCTAGCCACGCACTAAATGCTTGCGCGAGCCGTGTCCAAGCAGTGCACCACGCACAAAATGCTTGCATGGGCAAACTCAAGACCTCGCATCTAGGCAGTGCTAGCCATGTATAAAATGCTTGCACAAGCCATGTCCAAGCAGTGCTCCACGTACAAAATGCTTGCATGCGAAAACTTAAGACCTCACGTCCAAGCAATGCTAGCCATACACTAAATGCTTACATGAGCCGTGTCCAAGTAGTGCTCCATGCACAAAATGCTTGTGTGAGTAAACTCATGACCTAGTATCCAAGCAGTGCTAGCCATGCACTAAATGCTTATACGAGCCATGTCCAAGTAGTGCTCCACGCATAAAATGCTTGGGTGAGCAAACTCAAGACCTCATGTCCAAGCAATGCTAGCCATGCACTAAATGCTTGCACGAGCCGCTTCCAAGCAGTGCTCCATGCACAAAATGCTTACATAAGCAAACTCAACACCTCACATCCAAGCAGTGCTAGCCACACACTAAATGCTTGCACGAGCCACGTCCAAACAGTGCTCCATGCATAAAATGCTTGCATGGGTAAACTCAAGACCTCATGTCCAAGTAGTGCTAGCTATGCACAAAATGCTTATGCAAGCTGCGTCCAAGGAGTGCTCTACACACAAAAACCTTACACGGTCAATCTCAAGACCTCGTGTCCAAGTAGTGTTATACATACACAAAATTCTTGCATGAGCCAGCATGACCGATTGGCCAATGGCACATGTCCTTTAAATTAAACCTTACTAATTAAAGTTGAATGGCTCAAATTTCTTATAACAAGGGTTAATTATCCCATTAAATACTTTACATAATGATTGTTGAATTATGACTTTGCAGGGGTAAATCATATTGCCAACGATAACCAATTAAACTATCCATATGATGGACTTTGAATGACAATAGAGTACAAACATTTTACTCAAAGCTTCATTGAAAGACCTTTCTCAATGAGGCGGATTTACATCAGAAGAATTGATACACAAAGATAAAGCAAAGGCTTAAAGTCTACATTCCCATCGGGGAAAGGAGAGCCAGTTTCCAGGATGTAAACTCCCATCAGATGAAACATGAATGGACACGGTTGCTCCTGCTTATAGCCTTTCTCAGTTAACTTCCTTTCCTGACTTAAACCCCAAGCAATTCAAAAAGGAGTTAGGAACCCGATTAAAAAGGCTGAACTTCACAAAAGGACCATGAAGAAATAATTCAAGATCTGAACAAGACTTCCCAGAAGCCAAAGAGAGAAGCTGTATAAGGAAGCCACATGCAACAGACTATCCATGTCTCCAAAACCTCTACAATAGGCTATCCACGTCCCAAAGAGCTTCTCTAGAAGCCAAGCCATCAAGGGGACGAAGGGCTTAACTTAGGCATCCATTGAACAACCTCACAAGGAAGCAAAAAGAGCTTCACAAGCCTTTATAAACCCACTCGGGTTCATCCAATAACCCAAGGAGCATTTGGCTATTCTAGATTGAATAGCCCAGAAATAATGAGACCGTCATGTCAATGGCTGAAATAATGTACAATGAGGGGTATGGCCTAAGGCATGGGAAATGAAAGCCTAAAAGACAAAAAAGACAAC